>PVKU01002347.1:0-233510 GCA_004027475.1 Anoura caudifer
GAGGGAGGGAGGGAGGGAGGGAGGAAACCAAGGATGGCTGAAACGGGAGAACAGATTGGGGCCTCAGAGCTAATTCATCTAAGTGACCAAGAGGTAGCCAACCTATCAGATGCACAGCTCAAAGCACTGGTAATTAGGAAGCTCACAGAATTGGTTGATTTTGGTTGCAAATTAGATGAACAAATGAAGGCTACAATAAGTAAAATGAAGAAAAATGCACAGGGAACCAATAGTGATGGGAGGAAAACTGGGACTCAAATCAATGGAGTGGACCAGAAGGAAGAAAGAAACAACCAAACAGAAAAGAATAAAGAAACAAGAATTCAAATAAATGAGGAGAGGCTTAGGAACCTCCAGGACATCTTTAAACATCCCAACATCCGAATTGTAGGGGGTACCAGAAGGGGAAGAGGAAGAATAAGTGGAAAATTTATTTGAACAAATAATAAAGGAGAACTTCCCCAGTCTGGCAAAGGAAATAGACTTTCAGGAAGTCCAGGAAGCTCAGAGAGTCCCAAAGAAGGTGGACCCAAGGAGGAACACACCAAGGCACATTATAATTACATTAGCCAAGATTCAAATGAAGGAGAGAATTCTAGAAGCAGCAAGGGATAAAGGCAGAGTCACCTATGAAGGAGTTCCCATCAGACCGTCAGCTCATTTCTCAAAAGAGACCTTCCAGGCAAGAAGGGGCTAGAAAGAAGTGTTCCAAGTCATGAAAGTCAAGGACCTACATCCAAGATTGCTCTATCCAGCAAAGCTGTCATTTAGAATGGAAAGGAAGATAAAGCGCTTCTCAGATAAGGTCAAGTTAAAGGAGTTCATCATCACCAAGCCCTGTTATATGAAATGTTAAAGGGACTTATCTAAGAAAAAGAAGATAAAAAATATGACAGTGAAAAGACAGCAAACTCACAGATATTAACAGCCACACCTAAAACAAGAGCAAACTAAGCAAACAACTACACCAGGAGCAGGAACCCAGAAATGGAGATCACATGGAGGATTTGCAACAGGGGAGTGGGAGGAGGAGAGGGGGGGAAAGGTACAGAGAATAAGTAACATAGACAGTAGGTAGAAAATAGACAGGGGGAGGGCAAGAATAGTGTGGGAAAAGTAGAAGCTAAAGAACTTATGACACATGGACATGAACTAAAGGGGGGAATGTGGGTGGGAGGGGGTGTGCAGGGTGGAGGGAAATGATGGGGGAGAAATGGGACAACTGTAATAGCATGATCAATAAAATAAAATTAAAAAAAAAGAAAAAAGAAAACAGCAATAAACCCATGCATATATGGTCAGTTAATTTTTGATGCAAGAGTCAAGAATATACGTTGTAGAAAGGATAATCTCTTCAATCTATGATGTTGAGAATACTGAACAACCATACTCAAATGAATGAAACTGTACCCCTACCTTATACCATACACAAAAATCAACTCAAATGGATTAAAGATTTAAATTTAAGAGCCAAAGCTATAAAACTCCTTGAAGAAAACATGGGGTAACTCCTTCACATTAGTCTTGGCAATTATTATTATTTTTTATTTGACACTAAGAGGCAACAAGCAAAAATAAAGAAGTGAGACCATGTCAAATTAAAAAGTTTTCTTACAGATAAAGAAACCATTAACAAAATGAAAAGACAACAAAATGGAATGGGAGAAAATCTTTTCAAATCATCTCTCTGACAAAGAGTTGATATCCAAAATATATAGAGAACTCACACATCTCAATGGTAAAAAATCCAAATAGCTCAATTAAAAAAAAAGGGCCGAGGAACTGAACAGACATTTTTTAAAAAGTCCATACATATGGCTAACTGATACATGAAAAGATGCTTGACATTATTGATTATCAGAAAAATGCAAATCGAAACCACAATGAGATATCACCTCACACATCTTAGAATGGCTGTCATAAAAAAGACAAGAAGAAACAAGTGTTGGCAAGGATGTGGAGAAAAGGAAACCGTTGTGCACTGTTGGTGGGAATGTATATTGGTGTAGCCACTATGGAAAACAGCATGGAGTTTCCTAAAAAAATTAATAATAGAACTACTGTGTAATCCAGGATTTACATTTCTAGGTATATATCAAAAAGGAAATGAAAACAGGATATTGAATAGATACCTGCATGCTCATGTTTATTGCAGCATTACTTACAATAGTCGGGCTATGGAAACAACCTGTGTTCATCAGTGGATGAATGGATACATAAAAAATTTATTATAAAATATGAATATACAATGGAATATTATTGAGCTACGGGAAAGAAAGATATCCTGATGTTTGTGAAAACATGGACGGACCTTGAAGACATTATGCTAAGTGGAATGAGTCAGGCAGAGAAAGATGGATGCTGCATGGTGTCACTTGTATGTGGAATCTAAATAAAAGTCAAACTTATAAAAACTTTTACTGTAAATTGTTATTCTGTTCAGCAAGCATACACTCATTTAAAAATTCGGAAAAAATATAACAACAACTCTTATAAATCATTCAATCTCTCAGAGGTAAGGATTTTTAACATTTTGATCTATACCTTTCTATAACCATTTAAATGCAAATTGTAGGTATTCTATTAGTTTTTAAATATTTTATTTATTTATTTTTAGAGAGAGGGGAAGGGAGGGAAAAAGAGAGGGGGAGCAACATTGACATCAGAGAGGAACATCAATTAGTTGCCTCTTGTAGGCCCCCTAATCTGGGACTCACACCAAAACCCAGGCATGTACCTGGACTGGGAATTGAACCAGCGACCTTTTGCCTTGTGGATTGATACCTAATCAACTGAGCCACACTGGTCAAGGTGATTGTAGGTATTTTAAATAAAAACAGTGTCACACTGTAAAATGTTTGTAACCTATTCTTTATACCCAACAATGTATGGTGAAGAAAATAAAAAATATGCCCACCAAATTACAAACACCACAAAGCTGAGAGGGAAAGCCAATGTATAAAAAATCAGAATCTCAAACAATCTAGATCTGAGACCAAATTAAGAAGATTAAATTCAATATGGGCATATTTAAGTCTTGATCATAGCTTGAGAATTAGCCTAGGTTTTAACTGCCTACAAATACTCTATGAATCAATAATGTCACTTGCTTTCAAAAAGCTAATGTCACTTTCTAAGAAAAGCATGGTGTCTAATATAGAAAGAAAAAGATTCCACTTTTGGTTTTGCTGGTCTGACCATATTTTGAGGACTATACATAATTCTGGCCAATAAATTTTATGAAAGATATTGGCAACATTGATCATGGCTTGAGAGGACAATTTTGACAAAAGTATATGGTTATAACACCACCATACAGATTTGGACTTCCAGCCATGATGGAGGCATAGTTTGATACATTTTGCCTCCTTGCACAAACAAAAGAAGGACAACAATGAATTTAAAAACAAAAAATAACCAGAACTGCCAGAAAATTTAACTCTATGGAAGTCTGACAACCAAGGAGTTAAAGAAGAAACATTCATCCAGACCAGTAGGAGGGGCAGAGACAGGCAGCCAGGGTGGAGAGGACTGGCAGAAGGTGATGCCTAGAGGACCAGGGTGGGTGAGGTGGTGGCTGGCAGACCTGGCAGTCCCACATTTGCATGCAGATAAACCAGAAGGAACAACTGGGGAGTGAGACAGACCATGCAAGGAGGGGTTCCAGTGTGGGGAAATAAAGCCTCAAAATCTCTGACTGGAAAAACCTGTGAGGGTTGAGGTAGTGGGAGAAACTCCCAGCCTCACAGGAGAGTTTGTTGGAGAGACCCACAGGGCCCTAGAATGTACACAAACCCCCATCCCCTGGGGAATCAGTACCAGGACGGCCCAATTTGCTTTTGGGTAGCAGCAGAAGTGAATGAAAATTTACAGAGAGCTGAACAAGCAGAATTGTTCCCCCTTGGACTCTCCCACATACAGCACCACAACACAGCCATGTGGGTTGCCCCAGCCTGGCAAATATCTAAGGCTCCACCCCTGATTAGTAACACATACACTGAGACAAAAAAAAAAAAAAAAAAAAAAAAAAAAAAAAAAAAAAAAAAAAAAAAAAAAACCACATGGCCCAAATGAAAGAACAGGTCAAAGCTCCAGAAAAAATACAGCTAAGCGATAAACAGATAGCCAACCTATCAGATGCACAGTTCAAAACACTGGTAATCAGGATGCTTGCAGATATGTTTGAGTACAGTCACAAAATACAGGAAAAAGCGAAGGCTATGAAAAGTGAAACAAAGAAAAATGTACAGAGAATCAACAGTGAAGGGAAGGAAACCATGACTCAAATCAACTGTTTGGACCAGAAGGAAGAAATAAACATTCAACCAGAACAGAACGAAGAAACAAGAATTCAAAAAATTGATGAGAGACTTAGGAACCTCCAGGAAAACTTTTAATGTTCCAACATCCTAATCATAGGGGTTCCAGAAGGAGAAGAGGAAAAGCAAGAAATTGAAAACTTATTTGAAAACATAATGAAGGAGAACTTCTCCAATCTAGCAAATGAAACAGACTTCCAGATAGTCCAGGAAGCCCAGAGAGTCCCAAAGAAGTTGAACCCAAGGAGGAACACACCAAAGCACATCATAATTACATTATTCAAGATTAAAGATAAGGAGAGAATCTTAAAAGAAGCAAGAAGAATGGAGACAATTTCCTATAAAGGAGTTCCCATAAGACCATCATCTGATTTCTCCAAAGAAATCTTATGGGCAAGAAGGGGCTGGAAAGAAGTGTTTAAAGCCATGAAAGGCAAGGACCTCCATTCAAGATTACTCTATCCAGCAAAGCTGTCATTTAGAATGGAAGGGTAGATAAAGTGCTTCCCAGGTAAGGTCAAGTGAAAGGAGTTCATCATCACCAAGCCCTTATTATATAAAGTGTTAAGGGGAGTTATCTAAGAAATAGAAGAAGATAAAAAAATAGGAACAATAAAATGACAACAAACTCTTAACTATCAACAACTGAATCTTAAAAAAAAGAAAAAAACTGAGCCAACAATAGAACAGGAACAGAATCACAGAAATGGAGATTATCCCATGGGGAGTTATCAGCGGGGAAGGGGCAGGGGAGGTGGAGAACGGGGGGAAAGGTACAGGGAATAAGAAGCATAAATGGTAGGTACAAAACAGACAGGGGTAGGTTAAGAGTAGTATAGGAAATGTAGAAGACAAAGAACTTATGTGTACCAGCCATGCACAGGAACTAAATGGGGAAGGGGGAATGCAGGTGGGAGGGGTGTGCAGGGCGAAGGGGCATAAAAGGGGAAAAATGGGCAACTATAATATCATAATCAATAAAACATATTTAAAAAGGTGGAGATTTGGCTTTCCTCTCATCATTTTGGAAAGTGATGAAGAACATCATAAAAGAAATAGACTCCATAAAGTTCAGTGCCTACACTGTTCAACCCCATCATGGTGAGCTTCTTACTATTTAGGCAGAGGGGATGACAATTGCATGGACAAACAGTGTTCACCATATGCTTCTCTTCTCCTCTTTCTGTGATGTCACTTTTAGGATTTTACCTACTATATACCTGCTGTCTTCCAAATCTATATCTACTTCTAACTTCTCTTGAGTTGGGCAGATACATTATCATCTGCTCATTCCACATGTGTCCTTGGGCATCCTGCCAGTAACTCAAAATACATGTCTAAAATGGCACTCCTCATACAGCATCCTGGTAGTGAGAAGAACTTCCTATTTCTACCAAAAGTACTGATTGACAGAATCACTCACCCATTCTCCAGTACCAGGAAACTGAGTGTCATCTAAGACTACTCCTTTTCCATCATTTTCCACATCTAATTCCAAGTTACCTTGATTTTAACTTTTTCCAACTCAACATGTCTTATATCCATGCCTTCTAAAAGCATTGATTACTTATTAATGTGGCTGTGTATGTGTGAATTTAGGTGGATATTACACATTTATGCACATGTTGTAAGAGCATAATGTGAACTACTGAGGATATTATCATTCTTATTGCCATTTATGACACTGGCTAGCTAATAAAAGGGAGAAAAAAACCATAAAATCTTGGTTTGGTTTTGTAAAGTAATACTATAGCTATTTTTTATGTGAACTTTTATCATTGCTCCTAGTTACCATGCAGTAAAATAATGATTAAGACAATAAGTAATTATGTGTCATATTTACCTTTTTTGTGATTTTTATTCAATTGTGATTGATAATGTATCAGTCTTCATTGTTGGCAGTGACATAACTATGGTTTGATCTCAACTTTTAGAACCCAGAAGGAACATTGCTTATGTTCCAGGAAGGAAAGTTTCGATAACATTTGTTCCATAGTTGTCAAAGTTAAGTTCATTCCATTTTAGCTAGCGGGATTTGATAAGGTGGAATCGAATGGCACATGAGTGACAAAGCAAGTTTAAAGACAGAGGAGGGGAAGACTTTGACCAATTATGAGCTCAAACAAACAAAGTAAATAATGTAAATTTATTATTATAATTACAGGGATCCCAGACATTAGAACACAGAGCCTCATGGTAATGGAAAAAGCACAGCTTGAACCAAAGTGCCTTTAATGTAACTACATCAAATTCACTCAGCCTGGAAAACACTGTGTATGGTTGAGGATGCCTGGTCATATGCAAAGATTGCAAAGGGTTGCCATAAATATACTAATACGTTATAATTATCTTAAATTATATTATAAATAAATATAAACAATAACTTAAAATAACATTCCATGCTTTGCCTTATTCTTGAGGCTCAGCTTCAAGAAGCATTTTACTGAAATGATTTTCATAAAGTACTGCTGTGGCAGAAAAATCTTAAGTGTCATTCTCTCCCTTTTGAAGATGACCAAATTGAAGTCCCAGAAACTTAGAGTATTTGATTAAGGGTTAATCAGCAACTTAAAGGCAGAAGGCAAAACAGCTGGAATGAAATCCTGGGTCTATCACTTCTCATTCCAACTGCCATTGTGAGAATTTCTTAGTTTTCTTATGTCTTAGTTAACCCACATGTAATACAGGTAGAGTTTTTTTTAAATAGTCAGGAGCCCTGGTGCTCCCAAGATTGTTATGAAGAGTAATTAAAATGGTTGGTAATTTGCATAGTATAGGGTGTTCCTTAAATAACAAGCAACATTATATTTGGTGTTGGTTCACTAGACCTTACTCCCTCTCTTACAAAGAGAGCAAACATTCATTTAGAATTACGAAGGCTCAGCACATGCTCAATGAGTGACTAAGAGTAAAGGATTGGACTTCTTCATGTACATGGTACATACGGACTGTCAACATTTCACAAGGAAGCAGACTCTAGAGTCAAGGCTGGTTTTCCAGTATCTGAAAGTCAGTGATAGAGGGTTGCCCACTTGCCATGTGCACTGGGCCATCTTGCTTTGTGGCAATAAACAATTTTGGATAGGCAACTGACTCAAAGTAGTTTTTAGTGCCATGATGTTCCCAGAAGAAGAGGAGGTTGGTCTCATCTCTGATGGTTTTGGGTGTCTCAGGCATCTCCTGGGATAAGGAGAACAGAGATGTTAGAAAAGAAGATGCTAGAACAAGAACCGAAGTTCAATCCCTTGGCCTGCAGCCATTGTGAGAAACATAGCACTTCAGGATTATGACTCTGATGTGATGTAGCTTCTTCATTCATGTGTTCATTCAGCAAGCATTTATTACATGCCTATTAGATGTATGGCCCCATTTTTTAATAGTTGATTTCCTTAGTTAACTGGAGAGAAATCCAAATTAGTTGGGAAGACTGCCAACGACTCCAGTGTCTCCCTGCATCCTGCTGGGGGGGTCAAACTTCATTCTTGTCCTGCCTCCAACACAGGCATAGGGTATTTTGCAGCAAATCCAAGTATTAGTTATTCTAAGATCTCTAAAGATTTTGACCTGTAAGTGTGCAAATCATACCTCTGGGAAAGTAATTTATAATTTAGAGGTGTGTATGTCCATATTAAGTCAATGACTGAAAGTTAAAAAAAAAACAACACGTACACACACACCTCACTTCCCAGGTATATTAGCAGCTGAATCCTTCAATGCAATTGTTGACAATTGTGAACTCTCTCTCTCTCTCTCTCTCTCTCTCTCTCTCTCTCTCTCTCTTTTAACCAGATTTTATTTATTTTTAGGGAGAGGGGAAGGGAGGGAGAAAGAGAAGGAGAGAAACTTCAAAGTGTGGTTGCCTCTTCTGTTTTCCCAACTGGGTACCTGACTTGCAACCCAGGCATGTGACCTGACTGGGAATTGAACAGGGGACCTTTTGGTTCACAGGCTGACACTCAATGCACTGAGTCACCCCAGCTAGGGTGACAGTTGTGACCTCTTTAGACTCTACTCTTCCTCTGGTTATATATAGAATCTAGCAATACATCCATGGAAAAGTAAAATTCAAATTCCAACTCAAGAGGCTTCTTCTTTACTCTTTTTGGTCTAAAGCAACTAAATATCCTTTTGAGATTTCCCTGGGATTTCAATGTCAATAAGGATTTTATTTCCTAAACCTATTCCTCTCCTAATTTTTCTCATCTCAGTAAATGGAGTTTTCCCTCATGCTCTTTTTGGTTCTACCTTCAAAATGTAATGAGATTCTGCCCTGGCTGGTGTGGCTCAGTGGATTGAGTGTGGGCCTGTGAACCAAAGGGTTGTTGGTTCGATTCCTGGTCGGCGCACATGCCTGGGTTGTGGGCTGGGTCCCCAGTTGGAGGCATTCAAGAGGCAGCCACACATTGATGTTTTTCTTCCTCTATTTCTCCTTCCCTTCCCCTCTCTCTAGAAATAAATACATAAAATCTTTTTTAAAAAGTGTACTGAGGTTCTGTCCACTGCATTCTATGTGTCTTGGCACTTTCCACACCATGACTGCTGTCATCCCCTCCTGCCTGGGCCTCTGCTTCCTCTACTGCCTTCCTTCTGATCCACCTTGCATTCTAGAAAATACAAGCGAACCCCTTTTAATGTTTTTTTAAAAAAATTGTACCTCAGATGAAATCCAAATGCAGGGCTCTGTCAACACTAGCCTCAGCCTAGTCTCCCTCCTCCCCACAGTACCCAGCTTCTGGAGTGTCCTTATCTTTGAAGCTGGCTTTTAAGCTCTTAAGGATCTACAGCCTGGGAGCAGTCAAACCCCTCTGTTTAGAATGCCTTATTCCCACCCAACCCCTTGCATGATGGCAGCCTTCCTCCCTCCCACCAGCAACTCTCATCTCCTCTGTCTGAACAACACTTCCCAACTTTTCTCTATCTCAGCATCCTATTCACTTGCTCTACAGCATCTTGGCTTGTCTATTGTCTGTGTCCCCCAGAAGACTAAATTTTATAAGGCTAGGGACTTTGATGCACCACTATCTACATAGCTATTGCACTGTGCTTGCCACAGACAGAAGGCTCTCAGTAAATAACACTTACTGAATGAACCATGAATGAAGTTACTGCCCTACTCTGCAGACACCACTTTCATTTCACTTGATCCAGGTAGAGAAACACATGCACCACATAAATCCTGGTGGGGGCAGGGGGTTGGATTATACATCTACTGAATGAGAGTCATGTATTTATCAGTGGAGAAAACATTTAAGACAACAGTGGGTGCGTGTGTGTCTGGATATTTGTGGGGGATGGTGGTAGTGGCGATGGAGCTGGGATGAGGGATAATGCTGACACAAATGGAGAGAAAGTCACCAGACTCAGAAGGCCAGGGTTTGAGTCTTGGCTGCAGCTTTTTGCTTTGTGCCTTCTGGCACATGATTAATTCTCTCTGATCTAAAGAACTTGTTTGAGTTCCTTAGAGATAAGTCCATCATCCTAATTCTTACTATCATGTAGGTCAATTAGTAGGTGTCATTGAGGATCAAAGATGGATGGAATAAATGGATGCCCTGGGATGGGAGGGGAAGAGGATCAGGCAGGGAAAGGTAAAAGAAGGAAGAAGGCAATTTACCTTTTATATACTCTTGCACCTCCATTTTACTCTCTCACAGACCCTGCCTAGAATTGCCTCTGGGGTTGAGTGGGAAGGATGGTGGCAGGCGAGCAGAGCAGGTGGGGACTGTGGCAGGAAGAGAAGAGGACTGTGCACCCTGCTGGGGGGGGGTCTGTCTATCGGGGTCATTGACAAATGTGTGGGATGTAACGAAGGTAAGTTAGAGTTGGAGGACAACTGACCTTCAGCAACACAGGGACGTTTTCACTCTGGGCACTCACAAACAGCCGTGTTTCTGAGATCCTTAGGGTCACAGGATATTTAGTTTCTTCGTTTGATTTATAAGCCCCCATGTCAAATTTCACTGGGGAAGAGAAAAGCCAAAAGGAAAGTAAATCCATTGTGTTTTTATAAAATGAAGGGTTTATGTAGACACCCTGTGTGTGTGAGTCAGGTCTCTGGCTACGGTAGAGGCACTAGAGATGGAATTTGGCACATCTTTGTGTCCTTCACAATGTCTGACACATTCACTAGGCAGGCAGATACTTGATTAATGTCTTTAGAATTTTCTATGTTGAATGAATGCTTAGGGGGTTGAGTGTTAAATTTCCTGAGTTATGTTAGTGGGATAAGACCCTGAAATTTGTGAGGTCATGAGTTCATCATACCCGAAATGGAGGAGTTTAGGAAAGCTGACACCTATGTTGGTAGTGACTATGACAAGTAGTTTAGTTTTCCTTAGAGAACAATGCTTAATAAGAGCTGTCAAGTGATATATGCTTAGTAACCCAGGAGTTTCACTTCTGAGATATGTTTTAAAGAAAAAACCTCATAGGAATACAAAGATATTTGCAACAGAATTACTTATAGAAAACTTGACTCTTTCTCTCTTTATACATACACACATGCACACATATATATAAAATATATATAAATATATATTATATATTACATATACACACATATAAATATATAATTACATATATGTAATTGTTATATAATTGTGATCATGATTCTTTCCAGTTTGGTGTTATTTTTAAGTTTGATTGGCAGGCTTTCTAATGAAGAAGCATGATGGCTCCTCATTGATTCTGGGTAAATTGGGGTGAGCCATTCAATATTTTTGAGTCTCAGCTTCCTCATATTTAAAATAGAGGATAAAACTGACAGAACCAAAGGAGAAACTATATCAGAAAGCTTCATACCAATCTTAGTTTCTCATTGGCAGGACATTTCTCTTGTGGGGTTGTCTGTTTTAGCTGAGGCTAAATTTTTAGCAAGGTGATATATATATATTTCTATTTTAGAAGAATTGTGCAAAGCCAGGAATCTGGAGATGTATATATTTTGAAAGTGGAACACTTGAAAAAATATAGAAATAGGAGGAGAGGAGGATGGCCGAGTTGTCCATTTACCTTCTTGGTCCAGATTATTTAATGCAGTGGCCATGAGGTATTTGCCCGACGTGTCTAGAGTGATACTTTGATGAAGGGTGTCATTCAGGGTGCACCGGTGTTTGATGATCCTGCTGAAGGTGTACTTCATGTTGCTCTGGAAACTGTTAGCTGCTGACTTGGGCTGGATGATTTCTACAACCGTTAGCACAAGCTGAAGTTAATTGTCTTGATGTGAACACATGACATGTCTGCTCTAATACAAGCATGGAAAGTAGCTACGGAAGGGATTAAGAACACTCCAATTCAGGTGAGGAAACAGAGGAGTGGACTCACTGAACAGTGGTAGAGTGGGCTCCGGGATCATTACTACGGTAACTTATTCTCTTTAAACTTTGAGCCCTCAGTATTTTTATAGAAAAGAGATTAGTTGTACAAATTTCTCATTTTTGGTTGTTTGGAGGTTTCTAAGTAACCAGGAAGATTCCTAGTATTCCCTACTTACACTTTCAAATGAATGCACTCTGAGAAAAGAAATAAATACATTAAGAATTATGTACGTTATTGAGGGAGCAGGTCTAAATGTCTGTCATGCCTCTGAACAGTGCTGTAAATCAATAGCTTCATGAACTTTCATGGCTCTGCAATTCTACTTCTAGGAGTGTATTCTAGGAAGTCAATGGTGATAGAAATGAGGGTTTATGGATATGGATGTTCATTGTTGCATTACTTATAAAATGGTGAAAAATTGTCATTCTAAAATGCCCTTGATATATTGCTAAATGAAAAAAGCCAGATATAAAATTGAGTATAGTGGAATCCTAACATGTTCATACATGTGCAAGTTCATAGAAACAACTTTAAGGAATATATCATAGTACCGGCAGTGGAAACTCTTAGTGGTAGTATGAGTATTTTTATTTTCTTTCTCTCATTTTCTTGTATCTCTTAATTTTCTAGATGAACATGTATTAGTGTTTAGCTGTGACCTTAAAAATACTGAGTTTATGTTTCACATAGTGGGTTGTAGACTAGAGGCATGGGAGAAAAATCATGATTTTTATAGTTGGAACAGAATTTTGTTTGAGGCTTTCCCATTTAAACATTGTGTGCCATTGGGCAGGTGACTATTTCACTGAGCTCAGTTTCCTCATATGTAAAGTGGAAATGCAAGGTGGTGGCAAAGTTTACAGATAATGCAGCCATCAATAACGTGGTATTGTCGAGTATTAACAAAGGTAGTAGCATCAGTAGTAATGGTAATCAGAACAACAACAGCAATAGCTGGCATTTATTGGGTATTCGCTGCATGCCAGGCATTATTCTAGTCCAGAAGCTTGCAAGTATTAAATCTTTGCAACAAGTGGGGGCTCTGATCATCTCCATTTTGCAGTAGAGGAAACTGGAGCATGGAAAGGTTAAGTAACTCGGCCAAGGAGGCATAGTTAGCATATGGCAGAACATAGCTTGTAAATTGTTACCCACTAACAGTATATACATGCTTTCTGTCAAAGGGCTGAAAGTCACGGGACCTTCACAGTATGGCCAGGAGATGAACATGTGAGCGCATATTTTGGATTTGAGCCACTGCTGCTTTCCTTACTATGGTTGTGGTCTTGTTACTCTGACCCTAGGTTTTATTTGTCCCTATACTCTATTGTCCCTATTTGCTTAACAAAGGAACACAAGGATATTATTGTACTTGATCCCCCTACCTTCTTCTGGATCATTGGCAATGGCTTCCAGGTCATCATTGGTGATGAACTGGTTAAAACTTAGCCGTCTCTTCTTCAGAACCTTCCCGTTGGCTGCCACCACCACCACACTCTCCTTGAAGGTAAGCTGGGATGCTTTAGAGGTCTCAGAGGTGCTCAGAGACGTGAATTTATCCGTGCAGTCCTTGGGAAGTGGGTCATAGCTTACATCATAGAATGATTTCTGTGAGGAAGGGAAGTAGAAATTGAGAGGCTGCCCATAGCCATAGAATGTGAGTCCTTTCAGTAGGAGGTTTTCAACAGACTAGTGAGTAGGATGTCCATTATGGTCTCGGCTAATCCCTGTTTCATCAGTCTGTTCTACCTCTCCCTTGCTTCCCCTCAGGAGTCCCCTGGAAGACGTGATCTCTTGGCCAGTCTTTGTCATTCATCGACTGACTCAAAAATGAGATGGAATGGAACAGGTTTACAAGTGAGATCTTAGTGAGTGGTAGCTTTCCAATTAGTTCTCCCTTAGGAAGTTAGACTTTTAATGGACAGGGCACCAGTAATTTAGAAATAGTCCTCTGGGAACAGCTTTTAGAGCCACTACCAAAGATACACAAGGCAGTACTTGTGTGGTCTCCTAGCAAATCACACAGCTGGTGAGTGGCTTGCTTCCTCTCCCTCAGTTTCTTGGCTGTTACATTGCAGGGCTGTCGCTAATCTCCAGAGCTGGAGTTGGAGAGGATGACCCCAACATATCTCTTTAGGAGACAGACCTTGGGTGATGTGGCCCAAAGGGGCTGACTCAGGGTGGCATGACTAACATTCTATGGAGCCTGGCCAAGATACTCCAGTTCTTGATACTCATGAAGAAGGCCATCAACTCTTAATGCAGCAAGCCAGTCTGCCTCACTTATAATGAAGAAATACATGTCTCTGGACATCTCATGAGGGTGCAACAGAGCATCTAGGACTCAAGCCATTGCTGTTCTCTTCTGGTGGAGAACATATTACTGTGTCAGAATAGTAGTACTGTAAGAATCAGTCATTTACTTACCTGATTTAGGGAGAATTGGCCATTTTCGGAACTGTATTCTTCATCTTCACTGTCAAAGAAGATGAAAAGCGTGTAACTGTTTGTTATATCACTAAAGTCACTGGGTAACATATTTCAATGACCACATTAGCTTTGGGTAAAACACACACACAGCCACTACCATCATCTTAGAAAAGGACTTCCATATTCACACACATATATAGTGATTTGTCCCTCACTAACTTGGAATTAGTAATCATCAGGGCAGTCTTTGAATTTTACCTGTGTTTTACCAAAAAAAAGCAGGGCTTGGCTAACAAACTGAAGAGTTGTAATTAAATTTTAGAGAAAAATGTTAAGCTCCTTGAGAGAAAAGAAGTACTTTTGAAGAACCTCATTTTAATTTTAACCAAATAGATCATGTTGCACATTGCTTTCATGTATTCTCAGCAATAGATTTACCCATTTATGCTTGGCAACCCAGGACACACCCAGACAACTCATGGATGGCCTGGTGTGTGTTAGTGCATATTAGCAGGAGATGGGAGCAGCATGTGTGTTTAAAGGGTTCTATAAATCTACCTTTTTATTTGTTTATGTTTCTCCTATGTCTGGATGAGGTTTTGACAGTGAGTGAACACTCATGCTCAGATTGCTGTGGAATCCTTTCCTATTCCAGACTGAGATCAGGAGTTTTCTGAGAATGGTTTCTCTCTCTGACAGTCCTTTAAAACCCATTACTGTATCAGAACATGTAACCAAACCAGGGCTATGTCTGAGTAGATGTTAAGATTCACTAGGACTTAGTAAGCCTTAAAAATAATTCTTCTGTAACAGCTGTCTCCCTGTCAATGCCATCTCAGTTTAACACACTGGATGCATAGACTCCTTGAGTCTTTGCTGAACCTGCCCTGACTTTGGAGGTAGGACACATCTCTTCATTCCCTGCCTGTCTGGCCCCATGCTTGTCACTGTAACTCCTACCTGGATTCTAATATGCCTTGATCCCCTTATTGTATCACAAGAGAATCTATTTCCTACCTGTAACAGCTCTTTAGGTCTTCAAAGAGGTCAGGGACCTTGGCCATCTTGACTTCTTCAACAGAGAACACCAGGGGTTGTCAGCACAGCCAGCCTCTGGACCAGATGCCTGCAAGGAGAACCACCTCTGCTTTACACTTCTTGAGAAACTTAATGCATGACCTAGCCCACACTCAGCATTTCCCCCATTCTTCTTTTCACTCCCTTGAATTATTTGCATTGCATGTTTCCTCTACTAGATTGTAAACTTCTTTTAGAATTTTAGTTTCCATTATGTGTCTAACTCAATGTTCATGCATACAGTAGATATTCAGTGAACTTTGGATAAGTTAAAAAAAAAAAACCCACAAGAATGAAATATTTGATTTCTGGCCAACATGGAGGAGTAGGTAGATATACTTTGCCTCCTCACACAACCAGAAGAAAGACAACAAATTTAAAAGCAAAAAATAACCAGAACTGCCAGAAAATCAAATTGTATGGAAGTCTGACAACTAAGGAGTTAAAGAAGAAACATTCATCCAAACTGGTAGGAGGGACAGAGAGGCGTCATGGCAAGGCAGCAGCTGGCAGACTCGGGTGGGGAGTCGGGGGACTGAGGTGGTGGCTGGAGGAGTGGGCAGTCTCACATTTGTGTGTGGATAAACCAGGAGGAACAACTGGGGAGTGAGAGAGACCACACAATCCAGGGTTCCAGTGTGGGGAAATAAAGCCTCAAAACCTCTGACTGGAAAAACTTGTGGGGGTTGCAGCTGCGAGAGAAACTCCCAGCCTCACAGGAGAGTGTGTTGGAGAGACCCACATGGTCCTAGAACATACACAAGCCCACCCACCCTGGAATCAGCACCAGAAGGGCCCAATTTGCTGTAGGTAGTGGGGGAAGTGCCAGCTGAGAAGCCAGCAAGCGGCATTGTTTCCTTTCTGACACCTCACCCACATACAGGGCTACAACACAGCCACATGGGTTGCCCCGCCCTAGTGAATACCTAAGGCTCCACCCCTTACAATGTAATAGGCGCTCTGAGACAAAGAAATATGGCCCAACTGAAAGAACAGATCAAAGCTCTAAAAATAGAACTAATCAATGAAGAGATAGACAACCTATCAGATGCAGAGTTCAAAACACTGGTAATCAGGATGCCCACAGAAATGTTTGAGTATGGTCACAAAATAGAGGAAGAAGTGAAGGATATACAAAGTGAAATAAAGAAAAGTAGGCAGGAAACCAACAGTGGAGGGAAGGAAACTGGGACTCAAATCAATGGTTTGAACCAGAAGGAAGAAATAAACGTTCAGCCAGAACGGAATGAAGAAACAAGAATTCAAAAAAAAAAAAAAAATGAGGAGAGGCTTAGGAACCTCTGGGACAACTTTAAATGTTCCAACATCTGAATCATAGGGGTGCCAGAAGGAGAAGAGGAAGAACAAGAAATGGAAATCTTACTTGAAAAAATAATGAAGAACTTTCCCAATCTGGCAAAGGAAAGAGACTACCAGGAAGTCCAGGAAGCTCAGAGAGACCCAAAGAAGTTGGAACCAAGGAAGCACACACCAAGGCACATCATAGTTATATTAAAGATAAGGAGAGAAGTTTAAAAGAAGCATGAGAAAAGGAGAAAGTTACCTACAAAGGCGTTCCCATAAGACTATCCACTGATTTCTCAGAAACCTTGCAGGCAAGAAGGGGCTGGAAAGTATTTGAAGTCATGAAAGGCAAGGACTTACATCCAAGATTACTCTATCCAACAAAGGTATCATTTAGAATGGAAGGGCAGGTAAAGTGCTTCCAAGATAAGGTCAAGTTAAAGGAGTTCATCATCACTAAGCCCTTATTATATGAAATGTTAAAAGGACTTACCTAAGAAAAAGGAGATGATCAAAACTATGAACAGGAAAATGACAACAAACTCACAACTATAAACAACTGAACCTAAAAAACAAAAACCAACTAAGCAAACAATAGAATAGGAACAGAATCACAGAAATAGAGATCACATGGAGGGTTATCAGTGGGAAGGGGGAGCGGGGAGAATGGAGGAAAAGGTACAGGGAATAAGAAGCATAAATGGTAGGTACAAAATAGACAGGGGGAGGTTAAGAATAGTATAGGAAATGGAGAAGCCAAAGGACTTATATGCACAACCCATGGACATGAACTAAAGTGTGGGAATGCTGGTGGGAGGGGGTGGTGCAGGACAGAGGGCAATACAGGGGAGCAAAAAATGGGAAAACTGCAATAGCATAATCAATAAAATATATTTAAAAAGCCAAGTGAAATAATCCAGACCACCTATAAAAAAATAAGATAAATAATACTTACAAATTAACCTTTGCATAAATTTTTAAAAAAGAATGAAGTATTTGCCTTACACAGATGTAAGAGAGAGACAGAGTTGGAAACTTCCAGTTTTCTCTGGGTAGTTTTTGGCAGTAGAGTTCCCTTTGAGAGAAGGCTTGTCTGCACCTATTCGTGCCCTTCTACCAGACCAGTTCCTCTGTCCCTCAGTTCCCTACCAGAAGAAGGAATCATTTTCTGAAATCTGACTGTGATTCTAACTGACACACTGAACCAGGAAAGGACAAGAAAGGAAGGAAAAGACTTGAGCTTCAGAGAAGGCAGTTTGAGAGTTAACAGTCAAGGAAAAAAACAAAAAAATATTTTAAAAGCCAAAGATGTGGTGAGGACAATACCTTTGCTACTCAGGTGCCAGTAATGTGACTCCCTCTCTGCCGGGAGACTTAATGAAGTCACTTAACCACGGTCAGCCTCCTTTGCCTTTTGTCTTCTGTGGAGTAGGCGTGGCTATGGTTACGTCATGGGGAATTTACAAGAAAAAAATTCTGCTTTGTATATTTTCATGATTGTTCAACCTCATACTTTGTTTTCAGAGGTTCCTGGAGTTTTGGACTTGGTTTACATGTTTATTTCTTTGCTCTTAACAATGATAAACACCTAGTCTTAGAAAAGGGGGGAAAAAGAAACAGGAAACTTACCAAGTTTCTAAATATATGGTGGAAGTGGAAGGAGAACTCCTAAAATCAGAATTGTAGGTGGCTAGAGTTGGAGATGAGCTTTGAAGCTGTGGTTTGTGTTTTGGCTTACTCTATTTATTGTCCCCCATGGCTGAGTATTAATTGATGGGATACTTGGCAGCCCCTGGCATCTGAGGAATGGCCCTTTCTGAAGAGGGAGGTTTGTTTGAATAGGCATAAATCACTGAGTATGGGGTCACAACCTGCTGGTTAGGGCAAGATAGAGGAGACAAAAGTGATATTTAATTGCAAAAGTCTTCATCCTTTTACTCTTCTGAATACCACCAACCCACTTCCTACAGAAGTGACAGAGCATCAGGAGAGAACTCAACCCTGGCCATGTGCTAGCCTCCACCAGAGCCCTGAAAGCAGTCTAGTCCTTTTTCAGGATAAAGCCCAGCTGTGTGAAGATAGCTGCAGACTCAGGGGAAGGTTAAAAATAGTATAGGAAATGGAGAAGCCAAAGAACTTATATGCCAAAGAGCTCAGAGAGGTGTGGGCAATCCCTGGTCAGAGGCCAGTGGCTAGATTTAAGAACTGAGGTTGGGGGAGAGGAAGGGGCTCATGTAAGACACTGGTCAGACTTTGTCAGTATTGTGAGGCTAGCCTAGTTCAGGTGCTGCAACGCCAGACTCTTAATAAAGAAATGTTTCAGATTTCCTGTTGGAGTTGAAGCTATACTGGTTTTAAACAAGGGAAAGAGATGGAAGAAAAGAGTAGAGGAGGAAAAACGAGGTGAAGAGAGAAAGGTATAGTGTGGCAACATGGTATAAAACACAAAAACAGAACTGGGAGCAAGCGGCTTGTGTGAGTTGGGCAAAGTGTTCTCTCTGGTCCTGTTCAAATGTAAATAATGGAGTTGGTTAGATGTTCATTCCGGTCTATCCTAGGAGCAAAATGTCTGATTCTGGTTTCATTTTCATTTCAGTTCCTTCTGATCACATGCTTGGTGTTTCAGTGGCCATAAACAAGAGCTACAGAAATAGCTGGCATCCTGGATGTAGGCAGTGTAAATGTAACTAGACTGGGGCAGAGCTTGGGTGTCCCAGCACGGTCAGTACAAATGGTGATGGTAGCAGTTCTCTGTGTCTGTGGTTCCCTTTCAGGCAACACAGAAATGTTAACCCTGTTCACCTTTCTGCCTCCTGGAGATCTTGTGAGGGCTATTACTGAGAAGCATTGCAGAGCATATTGTGAATGTGGGCTGCTGTGGAGATGCAACTAAACAAAAATAATAACAATGCTAATGATGGCTCTGTCATGCGAGAACCTGTATAGTCATCATCACAATGCCTTGGTTTACCGAAGGAAAAATAGTTCTTATGAAAATATTGATTTGAAACTTCAATGGGGATAACATTTTGAGATGAAGACCTCTGTTGAGACAGTGAAGACGTTTGGTTTCCGGGAGGAATATGTAACACCTCTTTGGTAATCCAGGAGAATACCGTTGGTTCCATCATCAGCGGCAGCACCCATCCTGGCCAATGGCACTCCTCTGTTGCAGAGAATTCTCCAATGTGGTTGTTGAACTCTCAAGGATAGTTTGAAAACTCTTTCTAGATAGGCAACTCAGGTTGGGGTCTCATCTTTTTCCTTCATGTGATCTTAGAAACCAGTTTTTAAAGGAAGAACCATGAGGGTGAGGTTCAGAGACTGAGAGGTCCCTGCTTGATTCTGGGGAACCTACTGTTCCATAAGTGTGAACAAAGGCGAACTTGTAAGGAAGCCTCAGCACCAGGCCATCTCTTCCAGGGAACAGAGAGGAACATGCTAGGCAGAGCTCCACCGGAACCACAAGGGTGTTTGGGGCTGTCTTGTGACAGGGACTTTGGGTGTCTTCATGCATCCACCTCTTGACTCTGAGGAGGCCTCAAAACCTGTTTTTTAGTCACTTTAACTTAAATCATTCAGAAAAAAATTTGAGCACTTATTCTGCACCAGGGGTTTTGCTAGGCATCACTATTTTTTTCTTGACTCACAAAACTAGGTATTCAAGGTAAGATGATATATTTTGGTTGGTGGGTGGATTAGGCCTGAAGGTTGTGGGTCCAAAGAGCCACGGTGATATTTTTCCTTTGAAAACTGCTTTACAGTTCACAAAGGGCTCTCATCTGCACTGTCTCGCTGCCTCCTCACTTTACCTATGAGAGGTAGTGATTACTATCCCCTTTCACAGCTGGGGGTCCTTGAAGAAGTTGTGGCCCTTGAAGATTGTGACCAATCTACGGTCACAGAGTTGGCAGAGCTAGCAATCAAATCCAGATTTCTTACTCTAAGTCCAATCTTCTCCTTCAACCGAATATAGATGCTCAAGTCTCTTCTCAGCACCAATGCCAACTGACCAGGATGAAACAGATCATCCTTAAAAGTATTTCCTGCCTCAAACACCCTATCATTCTTTGATTCTAAGATTCTTTGTTAAAAAAATGATAAAAAAAGAAATGATTTGAAATATCTCTCCTCCCTCTGTCACACCCTCTGAAACCTCATGTTTTTCTCATGATGTTCATCTTAGTGACTGGGTGGCCACTGGGGAGGGAAGAAGGAATTTCCAGGCTGAGCAAAGGCCATGGGGTCAAGTGAATGAACGAACATAGGGTATTAGGCTGGAGCCCAGAAAGGTAGGGGCTAAAGGGGCGATGACATGGGGCTGGAGAGGAAGACAAAAGTCAGATGGGCAAGACCTGGTTTAGACCCACTAGGTTTTTATCCATTTACATTGGGTGAACTTTGGGTAAGTGCTTGGGAACTCAGCGAGCAGAGGGATGCTGTGGCTTGGAGTAGATGGAGAATTCATGTTGGCAGAAGGGGCAGCTTTATGTCGAGCCAGCAAATCTCTGTTTAGCTGAGCTCTCCTCTCTTTGCCTTAGTTCATCTATTCCCTAATTTTTTGTGTTTTTTTTTTTTTAAATTCCAAATTCCTTTTCTCTGTTCTCTTTAGCAGTAGTTAATAGGGCTGTGCCCCTCTTTATCTTGTTCTTTGGCCTCTGTGCCTTCCTTTTCATTTTCCACAGATGCCTTGTAAAAATCAGAGTTCACTAGAGAGCATCCTGTGTGGCAGCAGGCGTGTCTGTGCCTGTCTCCCACTTTTATTTTTGCTAATTGTGGTCCTCCAATCAGAAGTACATTTTAAAGAAATTCCCTCTCCTTTGAGTCATTTTCCTCATTGGAGTCATAGCTATGTCTGGTCTAAACTTGTTTTTCAACTTAAATAATAACTTGAATTACTTTTTTTGATTCTAAAACATGTTTATTAAATATTGCTAGGGAAATGCCCACAAACTGGAATAACTAGAATTATTCACTATCACTATTTTAGTGTATTTCCTTTCTGTCTTTCTTTTTTTAAGACCTCTATAGATTTTTTCAAATCCTCACATGAGGACATGTTTATTGATTTTAGAGAGAGAGAAAGGGAGAGAGAGAGAGAGAAAACCATCAATGTGAGAAAGAAACATCACATGGTTGCCTTCCGTACACACCTTGACTGGGGATGGAACCTGCAACCTTTTGGTGAGCAGGATGGATGTTCCAACCAAATGAGCCACTCTGCCAGGGCTAGGTCTGTTTTTATGCAAATGGCATACTGGGAGTAATATTTGCTTTCCTGAAATCTGGGGAACATATACGTGGTAGACCATGCTCATCAAATATCCATCTACACACTTGAGGGGTTACTTAATGAATGTCCATTTTCATTTCCTTGTGTCCATGGCCGTTAATCAGGGATGTGTGGTTTGCTCTGGCCAGTGCACTGTGAGCAGGAAGTGATACATGTTGTCTTATACTTCCAGGCTGATGCAATCAAGGCCCAGTGTGTGCCCTTGTCATCTCCAACTTCCTCTGATGCAGCAACTTTGGAAGTCACGTATTTTAGATGGTGTGGCTGCAAGTGGATGAGGTGTGGCTGCAAATGAGTGAGACTAGAACAACCTGCTTTAGACTTTGCATCAGTGAGAAACAAATCTTTAACTGTGCTAAGTTGCTGAGATTTTAGGGTTCATTTGTTTCTGCAGGCTAACTTGACTTATTCTGACTACTACTACAAATGACTTCCCTTCTCTGTTACAGAGTGCGAAGTGACATGCACTTTACCTCAAATTCCTTTTTCACATAATTGATTGGATGAATTTTCCAATAAAGCTAATCAAGAACCTAATCAGATGCTTTCATTTTGGCCAATTCCAATTCTAAATGAATAGATATACTAGCTGTGAAGATAAACTGTCTAATAATTAAGTTGGTACTGATGAGATAACATCTCAGATATAAATCACATGATAATTGCATTAAAAAATCTAACATTTATGTGGTGCTTTGCAGTTTTTTAATCATTTTTAATAACCACCAATATAAGCACTCAATATGATATGAGGGTGACTTAATATGCATGCAAATAGTCAGCAGTAAAGGTCCTATGTCTAGTGCATGGTTCTCTACCTTTTCCAAACTCCTGGCTGTTGGGAAGAATGGGCCCCTGATTAGACCCATCATGCCACAGAACAGTGAGGGACATACACTGTGGCTGGAGAAGCAAAGGACTTGGATCTGATTCTGACCCTGAACAGTTGAGTGACCTACAACAATTCCCACACATCTTCAGGATTTCCTTTTCTGTAAAGGGAGGAGTTTACACTGAATGACTATTGGATTCCTTCAATCCTGGATGTCCATTCCATATTTCATGACTACTTTGAACATGGCCATGGTCTGCTTCATGGCACCTCTGTGCTCTTGAAATGTTATGCTTGGTTACACAGGGCCTACCCTGGACTCATTCCTTACTTTTGTTTTGTAGAATCTATCTCTGTCACATGTATAGTTGAATTTCAAATAGATATGTACATTTTCATTAATTCAATGGCAAATTTGATTTGTCCTGCTGAGTATAAACAGATACGTTCCTTTTTTAGTACAGAAATATAGAACGATTGCTGATAAATTGGAAGGAAATGGCAGTTTACCCCTCTGTTAAGTGGTAATGACTCAGGCTTGTTTCCTAGAAAGCTTGGTCTAAACAAAAACCATCCAGGACCTTGATTAGCCTCAGAAAAGTTTAAGTTTTTCAGTTTGAAATGCTGAACAAGTTTTGGAGCATTGGGATTAAAAAAAAACATCCAAGGAAAAATATGACCTTTCTTTTTTCTGCACTCTGCCCTGGGGGGTCTTAGTACTGTTCCCAGTTGGCCAGCACATCCCCTGCAAGGATTTTCAAAGGCAATGTGGTTCCCCTGGGAGAGAAAGAGCAGACTGAGAGAGCCTGGACTTGGGGAGCAGGACCCTAGGGGCAGAAGAGAGCAAGGATTCCTACAGAGAGCAATCCCATGAGACCTGCTTCACACCAAGACATGGCATCAGAAGCCATGGGGAAAGAGGTGGGAAAGAACCCCACTGCCCTTAAGAAGCTTCTAAATTGTGGGCAGACCTATGTAGATGACCACAGTACATGCAGAATGAGAGAAGTGCTGTAACAGAGACAGAAGCACAGATGGGATGTGGGTGACTGAAGCTGATACCAAGAATTAAGGAGCCTTCGTGGAGGCTGTGTTTTAGATTGGGACAGTGGAGGTGAATATTCCAGGTGAGGACAGAAAGTAAATGAAGATGTAACATGTCTCTGTCTCCTACTCTGTGGGGCCATGGACAAATTAATTAACCTTTAGAGCGCTGGTTGCCTCATTTGTAAAGCTGGACTAGTGATTCTTATTTTATAAGATTTTGGGAGAATTAAATGAGACTGTTTTTTTTGTGAGTGTGTTCAGTTTAGAGTCAGTCTCCTTTCCCTACTCTTCAGATGTCCATCATCCTCCTATCTCCACCTTTTTCTCTGGCAGTTTCTCCTTTGGGACTTATTCACCTTCCTTTGCCCACAGAATCTAGACCTTTCTTTACTAGCTCAGGCCCTTCCTTGATGAGGAATGGAAAGCACAGACTTGCTGCAGGGAATGTCAGCCGTGTCTAGCCAAGAATCAGGTTGTAGTCAAAGGAATTCTAAGTAGAACGTGAGGTTGTCTACAGTGGGTATAATAGGCTGGAATATTATTAACCATTTTCAGTTCGTTCATTCATTCATTCAGAAGATTGGGATCTTTGGTCTAGGAACATGTTTGGAGCTGAGGACTAAGTGGCATTGAAGATGAACATAGTTCCCAATCTCACAGAGCATTTCTGCTCACAGGGGAGCCACGTCTCGCACATATGATCGTGACTGCAGTATTTATTAAGAAAGCGCTGGTGTGGGATGCTATGGAGATATACAAGTGATAGATTAGGGGGAACCTAATCTAGTCTGAGGAGCAGCATAATGGACAAGAAGGACAGGGTTTAGCCAGATGAAGGTGCAGTTAGACCTGAGGAAAGAGATTCATGCCTCAGGCTGTGGGAACAGCATGTGTCCAAGCAGAGAAACTGGAAGGCCCAGTGTGGCAGAAGCTGAGAAAGGGGCAAAGTGGCATAAGATGAGGCTGAGGAGGTAGGTGGGGCCAAGTCTCAGGCAACCTTGTAAATGTGTTAAGGACACTAGACTTATCCTGAAGACAGTTTTGAGATATTTTAAGCAGGAGAGTGGCCAAATCAATTTTTTTGATTTTCAGTGCTCTGTATGGATTAATAAAGGGGAGAGAGCAAATAGAGGAGAAGGCTGTTGAAACTTCCTGAGCTGAGGATGGTGGGCTTGGTGGTGACAGTGGATGGACAGAGGAAGTGTATTTGAGTTATCAGAAGGTGGAATCAGCAGATGGGACTTGGTTAGATGTGAGGTGTGAGGACCATAGATGGCTCAAAGAAAAGTACCCACCTAGACGGTGGATATGTTGAGTTACACCTGTTCTGGAAGGAGCAGAGAGGAATACCAAAGCTCCACACTCTGAGGAATGGTGCAGACAGAGAAAAAATGAAGTCAGTGTGAGGACCCTGCGAGGCAAATGTGGTGGGAGTTGCACGCCCAGGTTTACAGCTCAGAGAGACAGTGGCCAGAGCTAGAGATGTGGAATCCTAAGCAACAGAAGTCTGGGGAGAGTGTGAGTGGTGAGGCACCCCCAGCCAGAGGGGAGCACACAGGAGGAGCAGGTTAGGATGATGGGGAAGCAGAAGCTGGAAGGAGGAGAACACGGAGTGTGGTTTCCTGGGCATGAAGGGAGCTGAGGCCCTGGCCCACTCACATGGAGATGAGACCAATGGGCCACACAGTTGCTGCTCTTTTTGCTTCCTCTCACCTTGTTCTGTACTTTCTTTTTAGTCACCCATGTCCTATTCTGCTGCCAGCTCTTTCCTGACTTAGAGGGAAGTGGTCTGATGCAAAATTTTTAGGCCCCAATAAGTACAACTTGCAGGCATTTATGTCTTTTAAAACGAGAGCTTGGAAAAAGCAGGCTTGACCTTGGGGTTGGGAACATTGCTTTTGTAAGGGCTACTGACCCACTGAGAAAAGTCAGTACATGGGCATGAAGGTGCAGTATAATGTAAAATTTTAAAAATTAAGATCAGACATCATAATACTTTACTCAATACTTGAATAAATATCCCTAAACCCAGTTCAGACTAGAGGTAAAGGAGGAGAGAAATGACCCAATATTTCAGATGCAGACAATAAGCTGTGTCACAGTAAGGAAAAAACACTGGAGAGGCAGTGAGATGGACCGAATGGCAGTGGGCCCTGCATGTCCATTTGTGAGCAATGAGGAAGCCCTGGTGGATTCTGTGCAGAGCTGTGATGTGGAAGGTTCTGACCGTGAGGAGCTCAGCAGGTTAGCACAGGGAGTGAGTGGAGCTGGGAGGTCACTGTTTCTCCCGGTGAACCTCTATGAGGCCAGCCCAGGCTGAAGGAGGCAGTGACATTCCATACAACCATGTGGTGGGAGAGTGCCAGTGAGAGAGAGGGGCACAGGGCAGGAGAAACCAACACTATGCGTCCTGCTGTGCAGGACGGCAGAGAGGACAGTAAGATGACATCAAGATCTTGAGTCTGGATAACAGAAATAGAGAAGTCTGCAGGAGGAAATGGTTTGGGGAGGAAAATGATGATTTAGGCTCCAGACAGTTTAAGTCATCATGTAAGGTAGGCTTAGCTGAGTAGGTAAGCATTTCCCAGATTTCCCCATATGGGTTAGTTCTGCTTTGTCTGCAGGTCCTGGGAATTTCTGCAGAACTCAACCAGTGGCCTTGCAGAGTTTAGATACAGGGAGTTCATAGAAACAAAGTGAAAAAAAAGGAAGTGACAGACTCATTGTGTCATAGCTTTCAGGGAGGAAACAGCATCTTCTGACTTTCAATCCAAGATTTCTTCAAATGTAGGCCCATAGGTCATGGTTTATACTTCAGACAAACTTCCAATGTTTACCAGAGGGGGAAAGTGTGGATTAATTAATAAGTGGTGTTTGGGAACTAATAAACCATTTGGAAAAATAAAAACAAAAAGGTTACATTCTCTTCTTCTTACCAAATTAAATTCCAAATAAATCAAAGGCTTGAACATATTAAAAATGAAATTATAAAATTATCAGAAGGTAGTACGGCAGGCTGGCATGGCCATGGAGGCTGCCTCCCGTCCTTTCACCACAAGGAGAGTGACCTGAAGTGGGGAAACCTGGTGTTCAAGATAGAAGTGCTAATGAATGGAAAAATGTTTTGTTGAGACAAGGTACAGCAAGTTTTATGTCTTGCAAAAGAAGCTTATGAAATGTCTTAAAACTCCAGAAATTCTGTCTAAACACATTAGGGAGCTGGACCCAAAAGTCTTGAACAACGATGAAAAGGTTTGGAAACATTTACAGGCTGTCATTTTAGAAAATGAAGAACTGCCCAAACTGTTTCTTGATTTCCTAAATGTGCAAGACTTGCCCTCTCTACCAAAGGCAGACAGTTGTGGACCTTTGGATGAGGCAGAATCTGAAGAGTCAAGCAAATTTTCCCACCAGATGGTGCCACTGCCTCTCATCCAGGTTTTCCAAACGTGGTTATTGAAGGTCTTCTCTGTGGGATTTTTATCCTCATCTATAGCCCAGTTAGAAATCCTACCTGGCCAGAAGAAGCTGAGGTCCATTTCAAAGGCGTAGCCAAGGAAATCAATATCTATCAAAAGTTATTTGAACATATAATAAAGGAGAACTTCCCTAATCTGGCAAAGGAAATAGGCTTCCAGGAAGTCCAGGAAGCTCAGAGAGTCCCAAAGAAATTGGACCCAAGGAGGAACACACCAAGGCACATCATAGTTACATTAGCCAAGATTAAAATGAAGGAGAGAATTCTAGAAGCAGCGAGAGATAAGGAGACAGTTACCTACAAAGGAATTCCCATCAGACTGTCAGCTGATTTCTCAAAAGAGACCTTACAGGCAAGAAGGGGCTGAAAAGAAGTATTCCAAGTCATGAAAGTCAAGGACCTACATCCAAGATTGCTCTATCCAGCAAAGCTTTCATTTAGAATGGAAGGGCAGATAAAGTACTTCTCAGATGAGGTCAAGTTAAAGGAGTTCATCATCATTAAGCCCTTATTTTATGAAATGTTAAAGGGACTTATCTAAGAAAAAGAAGATAAAGAACATGTATAGTAAAATGACAGCAAACTCACAATTATTAACAACCATGCCTAAAACAAGAACAAGAACAAACTAAGCAAACATCTAAAAGAGGAACAGAATCACAGAAATGGAGATCACATGGAGGGTTAGCAACAGGGGAGTGGGAGGAGGAGAGAGGGGGACAAGGTACAGAGAATAAGTAGCATAGACGGTAGGTAGAAGATAGGGGGAGGGAAAGAATAGTGTGGGAAATGTAAAAGCTAAAGAACTTATGACACATGGACATGAACTAAAGGGGGAAATGTGGGTGGGAGAGGGTGTGCAGGGTGGAGGGGAATGAAGGGGGGAAAATGAGATAACTATAATAACATAATCAATGAAATATATTTTAAAAAGATAACCTAAACTCTACAACATGACAACCCTAGCTAGTGGTAATATTCACAGTCCTATCTTCATTCAGGGCAGAGAAGTTTCCATTAAAAAGGTGCTTTGAAAAGTAGACCCTGAACTGGGGTGGTGCTGAGGGCCAAGCGTTTAAGGGGCATTGTCAGTGGAATGTAGCTGCCAATGTGAAGGAGGCTGCAGATGCAGAAGATCCTCTTGAGCACCCAGTGTGACAAAGCAAAGTGAGTCTCAGCTCCAGTCACACTATTTTCTAATTGAAAATCCTATCCTGACTTGCACCGAGACTGATCAACTCTGGTAGCTTCTTTGTCCAGATTTTGTGACACACTAATCTTTTCATTATGAGATTTTCTTGGCCAGTGATATGTCTTGTCACAGGAACACACTACTTAATGCGAGGAACAAACTCAGCTGGAGGTTAAATTGTGCTGGCAATATTAGAGCATGGTAAAAATCGTGGTATTTTAACTTACATTATAGCGTAATGGAGTTGTGTCATGCCCAGAGGTTAGCTTCAAACGTCAGTGCATAAAATAAGATGGGACATCACACTTATTCTTGACAGACCATCCACCGCAGCCAGTTTGTCCCCCAGTGTTGGAAGAAATTACTGTTTCTTTGGTAGAAGACCAATTGAACTTGTTGGTGTTTGTTTAGGGGCTAATTTGTATACAAAACAAACCTTTAAACACTAGAATCACACATACCCCAGCAAGATGCTTTCTCTCTAAGAGTCAGCATGTGAACTGACACTGACTGAGGGAACACCACAGTGACAGCACCCATCTGGGTGTCCCCAAGGGCGGCCTTCCATGGCATTTACTGTTACCTTCCTTATTGCTTCCTTTTCACCTCACATATTGGGTGGTAAGTTAAATGTGCCTGTGATACTTCTCCACTGTACATCTTGCAAACATTAATATTTTGTACTCAATGATACAACCTATATGCAACCTGTATGTATGTGCTATATTTGTGCATTTCATTGAAAACCAATTAACAGCTAGCCTATTTGTAGTTATTAATTTTAATAATTTTCATGTGGGAGAACATTTAAATTCAAAACTAGTAACTGAATCATTTGATTCAGACGTAACTATACAAGTTTAAAGCTTGTTGTTGGAAACAAGCAAGAACTAAATAATCAAGTATCATCAATCAAAAATAACTGAGAGTAAGTGTTGGAGATATTTTTAAAAGTATATTTTATTGATTATGCCATTACAGTTGTTCCATTCTTTTTTCCTTTTATATGCCTCTATCCAGTACTCCATTCCCTCTATCATCCCCCTCACCCCGCACCTTATTTCATGTCCATGGGTCATGCGTATAAGTTCTTTGGCTTCTCCATTTCCTAAACTATTCTTAACCCCCACCCCCTGTCTAATTTGTACCTACCATTTATGCTTCTTATTCCCTGTATCTTTTCTCCTATTCTCTTCCTTCCCCTTCCCTGCTTTCCTCCCTTCCTCTAATCTCCATTTCTGTGATTATGTTCCTGTTCTAGTTGTTTGCTTAGTTGTTGGTTTTTGTTTTTTAGGTTCAGTTGTTGATAGTTGTGAGTTTTTTGTCATTTTACTGTTCATAGTTTTGGTCTTCTAATTTTTCTTACATAAGTCCTTTTACATTTCATTTAATAAGGGCTTGGTGATGAGAAACTCCTTTAACTTGACCTTATCTGGGAAGCAATTTATCTGCCTCTTCATTCTAAATGAGAGCTTTGCTGGATAGAGTAATCTTGGATGGAGGTCCTTGCCTTTCATGACTTTAAATGTTTCTTTCTAGCCCCTTCTTGCCTGCAAGGTTTCTTTGGAGAAATCAGCTGATAGTCTTATGGGAACTCCTTTGCACGTAACTGTCTCCTTTCCTCTTGCTTCTTTTAAGATTCTCTCCTTATCTTTAATGTTGGCTAATGTAATTATGATGTGCTTTGGTATGTGCTTCCTTGGGTCCAATTTCTTTGGGACTCTCTGAGCTTCCTGGACTTCTTGGAAGTCTATTTCCTTTGCCAGATTGGGGAAGTTCTCCTTCATTATTTGTTCAAATAAGTTTTCAATTTCTTGCTCTTCCTCTTCTCCTTCTGACACCCCTATGATTTGGATGTTGAAATTTTAAAGTTATCCCAGAGGTTCCTAAGCCTCTCCTCATTTCTTTTTGAATTCTTGTTTCTTCATTCTGTTCTGGTTGAATGTTTATTTCTTCCTTCTGCTCCAAATCATTGATGAATCTTGGTTTCCTTCCCTTCACTGTTGGTTCTCTGTATATATTTTTTTAATTTCACTTTGTATAGCCTTCACTTTTTCCTCTATTTTGCAACCATACTCAACCATTTCTGTGGGCATCCTGATTATCAGTGTTTTGAACTCTGCATCCGATAGGTTGGCTATATCCTTATCACTTAGTTCTCTTTTTTTGAGTTTTGACTTATTATTCCATTTGAGCCATATTTCTTTGTCTCGGTGCACCTGTTATATTGCAAGGGGCAGAACCTTAGGTACTCATCAGGGTGGGGCAACTTACTTTGCTGCATTGTGGTGCAGTCTGGATGAATGTTTCTTCTTTAAATCTTTGGTTGTCGGACTTCCATAGGTTTGATTTTCTGGCAGTTCTGGGTTGTTTTTTGTTTTTAAATTGGTTGTTTCCTTCTTTTGGTTGTGTGAGGAGGTGAAGGATATCTACCTATGCCTCCATCTTGCCTGGAACTCTGAGAGCCAGGTGGATAAGTGGATGGAGTCTGGAATGTTCAGTCACACCCAGTCACTGGCAGATGGGAGTTGGTTCCCCTGGTTTTTAAGCCTTCGAACTACATCAGCTTTCCTGTGTCTCCAGCTTCCAAATACCAGACCATGGGACTTCTTGATAATCACAGGAGCCACCATTGTCTGTTGGGAAATGCAGGCAGCTACAGTATGATCATCCAGGCATCCTTGAGGAAGAAGAGGAAGAAAAGCCTGAGAGCCAAAGAGAGCCAGCCCAGCAGGCAGAGAGCCCCAAATGGAGATATTTTTAATGCTTTTGTTACTAGCTATTTTGAGTTAAATCAAAACAAAGAGCAAGAAAATTAAAGAAAATGAAGGCAAATATTTATATAATCCTTGGGATAAAGTTCCTTAGGGATGAATTTCTAAAAATAAAATTCATGGTACTTTATTGCTAAATTGTCCTCCAGGAAGGTTGTGTCCCTGACACTGCCACCAGCATCTCCCACACTTTCAGCAGTGCTGGCTAGCTTTGCTTTCCAAATTTTTATATTAATTTTCTGTTAATAATTTTTACCCTTTTTTAATCAAAGATGTTGGACTTTTTAATTGTTATCTTTTGAGAGTTCTTCATAAAATAATAATGTAAACTCATTGACACAGATGAAGTAATAAATGTGTTTTTCAATTTTGGTCTGCGTTTCAGTACCTGAGCAGTACATGTATTCTGATTCTATTTTACAAAACTAACAAGAATGGCTGCATATATGCCATCCTTTGTCAGAAACAGTTTAATAGTGGGATCACAGATTTTTTAATATTCTCCTTTGTGCTTTTCTTGATTTAAAAATTTCTATAACAAACATGCTACTTTTGTTACAATTAAGAAAAACATTTAAAACATATTTCAAAACAGTTCCATTGCCCTGACTGGTGTGGCTCAGTTGGTTGGGTGTTGTCCCACAAAGCAAAAAAGGTCGTAGGTTTGATTCCTTGTCGGTGCACATACCTGGGTTGCAGGTTTCGTCCCCATTTGGGGTGTGTACAAGAGGCAACCTTGTACACATGATGTTTCTCTCAGGTTGATGTTCCTTTCCTCTTCTTTCTCTCTCCCTTCCCCTTTCTAAAAGTGAATAAATAAAAATTAAAAAAGCACGAATAGTTCTATTCTCAGGAATATTCTATTCTGGGCTCCTGAAAGGGGTGCTCTTCTTCATTGGACAACTAGCAGAACACCCCTGTGTAGAAGCTCTTCCTTTCTGTCCCTCTGCAGCTGGGCTTGCCCATGCCCAGCATTATGTAACATCCTGGGAAATTGTCTTACCTTGCCTCACCACTGTAATTAAGCCAGGCCCTAGAACCCTTAACTTCATTACCATCCACTTGCATTGTCATGAGGCAATCTCTGTTCAAGTCTAATTTGTCATTTCCTGTCTTAGTCTTCAGTTTCATGAAGCAAAAACTTGAGAAAATTTCTAGTATGTGCCTATATCTTCTATCTCTTAGAATTCTGGAGCTGTCTTCCCAGTCTAACCTCTTCCTTAGGGTAGGACTAAGTACCACCTGTTGCATTCCAGCAAAGATGGGACAAATAACCCTGTGAAGCAGCCGCCTTCACAGCTGGACAGTTCTGTTATTAAAAGGTTCTTCCTTCTACTGAACCAAAATCCATGGACTTGTCTGTGAGTCTCATTTGCTTGTCCATGATGTGCCCTCAAAGGTGACAGAAATGCTGATACCGCAAGAGAGCCCTCTGGAATATGATGACATCTCTTACGTGCCCCCTGAAGTCTTCTCTAACCGCTGGTCCCAGGGCTTCTTCCTTAGAGCTCTCTGGAGATGGTCACGGTCTCTGCGTAGGCTCAGCACACCAGGGCTTCCTGAAATAAGGCTGAGCTCTAAATACTCTGGTGTGAGGACAGATGGGCTGTCTTTTCTGCTCCTCGCAGATACGGCCTTAGTCACTCTCCAGTGGAGCAGAGGTGAACCAAATTTGTTTTCTTTTAAGTCTGTCAGTGTAAGAAATGTTCAAACCTGTAGAGAATTTCTGACTTTGTTTGAGCCAAACTGATGATAATTGCCAGGAAGTAGTATCTCAGTGGATTGGTAAAATGCTCCAGAAAATGGCAGTTTTGCACCTTATTTTATACATTACAATCTAAAGTGAGGATGTAAGTGCGTTACATGAAATCCACTGGTGGTAGATTAGAGAGGAGGGAGAAAGCAAGGCAAGGAAACCTTTGGGATTGGATGCAAAGTAACATATTTCTTTTACATAGGTGGGTACAGGGTAGTTAACAGTCAACAATCAACACAATAATAACAGTGACGGGATTCGTGGTCTCCCTCCCATGTGCGGTGTGGTGTCTGTGCTTTGAGGGGTCCAGAAAAAGGAAATTGCTCTGACATTCCAAAGGCATGTTATTGGAGATGCAAAAAGACAATAGATGAGCTTAACTGAGGTAAAGATTAACTTTTGTCAGGGAAGATTTGAGCCTAGGACATGACTACCTGTCATAAATTGCTTTTAGTTAATAAATGTTAATTTCAGACCATCCCATGTGGTTACTCTAGGTCTCTCCTTGTAAGTCTGCCACGCCGGCCTCCCCTGAGCTTGTCAGTTAGTATGTGGCCCCGTTTCATCCAGAAATCCTCAGCAACTTTGTCTCCAGAGGTGAGGCCTGGACAAACTGTTTGGTTAAGGATTCGTTGAGGATGATTGAGGAGATTATTATGAAGCTGCAGCTCTGCTCAGTTTGCAGGACAGAGTTCCCACACGGGGCCCCGGTGGTCTGGAGGGCACTAGTTTCATTTCTCATCATAGTAAGGAAAACCTGGGCTTTGGAGTCAGAAGGATAGGATTTTTCTCTCATCTTAAATAGAGGAACCTCTACTTTCCTCATAACGTAGTTATGAAAATGAAACAAATGTGGATTTGTTGGTAAAACATAAGACTCAAAAAGTCCCCTTCCTTTGGTCATTAAATTATTTGGTATTTGCACTTCCCATAGAGATGAAATTTCTAAAAGGTACTATAGCAAGATGTTCACTGATATATGTAATTTTGATCATCCATAAACTTTGCCAAATCAGTTATTCCTATGTTCCCATTTTACAGATAAGATCATTGATCCCTTGGGAAGTTAAGTGATTCAGTGCCCATGGCTACTGAATTAGCATTTTCCTTGGTGATAGGCCAGAAGTACAACCATGTTACCTTCTCACCCATGCCTGTCCTGCCAGTTGTGTCCAGTCTGTGTGTTTGTATATGTCCCTTCACTGGGCACACTTTCACCCAATGGAAGTACCAGTTTGTAAGTAATTCTACTCAGTAAAAGACTGAGCAATCAAGCAACAAATATTTTCTCCATGCCTGGCACCGTTCTGGGTGCCAAAGAAAATGCCAGTGTGATTCCTGACTCTGCACCTCAGCACACAGCCATGAGAATGTCCCAAGTGAAACACTGGCCATGGAAGAACTAGAACTCTCATACACCGCTGGTGGGGGGGCAGGACAGTACAACCACTTTGGGAAACAGTTAGACAGTTTCTTAAAAAGTTAAACATATATCTACCACATGACCAGCCCTTCTGCTCCCAGGTCTTTATTTACTGGAGAGAAATGGAAACAGATGTTTACACAGGAGTACTCTTGGCAGATTTATTTGCCATTACTAAAAGCAGAAACAAGTCAATGTCATAAACAGGTGACTGGATGAACAAACCCTGGTCCATTCCTACTGTGGAGCGCTACTCAGCAGTAACGTGGAGTGGACTACGGACACACACAAGTGTGGTTAATCTTAAGGTAATTATGCTGAAAGAAGCAGACATGAAGGCTGCACACTCATGTACAATCTCATGTATTATCTCTAGAAAACGCAAACTAACCAGTGGGTACAGAAAACGTCGGTAGTTGCCTGGTGTTGACGGGCAGTGCTGGGGAGAGAGTCTCACAGGCGTGAGGACACTTTTGGGGGTAATGGATACATTCATTATCTTGATTGTGGTAATAGTTTCACTAGTGTATGCTGGTCAAAATGATCAAATTATGCACTTTCAATCTGTGCATTTTTTAAAAATGTAAGTTATACCTTCGTAAACAAGACCCTCCAAGCCTCACAACTGTGTGGATGCAAAAGGTCTGCAGTAGCAATATAATTCCTGTTTCCCTGCCTCCGTGCCCTGCTGACCAGGAGTTCAAGTCTCTCTGGCTTATCTCCAAGTCCTCAAAGGCTTTTTCACACACACAATCAGCTTGGCAAGGAGCTCCGTGAGGGTACGGCACTGGCCATGCAGCCAGGAGCAACAGAGAAGCCTGATGTCCATGCCAGGGGCCCCTCTCTGTGGAGGGGCTGTCCTCTGAGGACCTATATATGTGCGGGCAACAGGCTTCTGCATGAGGGCAGAAGAGGGAGGGACACGTACATCCCTACCCCCTCCCTGTGTCCCAGGCACGTTTACATAACACCTGACAGAGTCACTGGTGAAGAACTCTTCCAAGTCCTTTTTCTGGGACTTGCTGTGCCTGAGCAGAGACAGGAACTCAGGAAGGATGCCCTGCTCTTACCTCCTGGCCATTCCTCTGAAGATTCTCCTGCTCCCATATGCAAATCAGCTCATGTCAATGAGCATCTTCCCACTGCTTACCTACCTTGCTCACCACACCTGGCTAGACATATGACCAAGCTCTGGTCTCAGCCAGGTACCCCAACCCCCCTGCCCTGGGAGGCTTGGTTTGGCTGGCAAGCCCCAGAAGAGGAGATGTTCTCTAGTTCCCACTTCCTCTTCCTAGGCTCCAAATCAGGGGAGGCAGGAGGGGCAGAAGAGGGAGGGGAAGGGGAAAGAGTGAAAGGATGGACATGCTCTCCTGCTTAGGGTCAAAGGTCAGGCTGAGCAGGGACAGGAGAGAGACAGTCAAATGTGAGTTGGTATTCTTCCTCCTTTCCACCCCTCCGGTTCTCATCATGAACATCGCCAACATTCAGACAAGTCTGAATAACAGCCCACGGAACACCTGCACACTCATCTTCCTAACTGACAGTCCTCCATGCTTTGTCATGCTTGCTTAACACACACAAACACAGAAACACACACGCACAAACAAGCAGGCTGACGTTTCTTTCCCCTTTAATTGCTACTTTTCAGAGTAAAGATGGTGTGATGGTCACATGTGAGACTGAGTTTTGATTTTGAATGAAAGCTTGAAGTTTTGATTGTGACTGGGTGGACTAGCCTGAAGTGAGTTTTAATTAATGAAATAAGACTGTTGAAACTGGTTTTCTTTTCCTTTTAAAATTTAGTTTTGAAAAAAATTGCACAGTTTTATTACTTTATGTTTTTTTTAAGGTCAAAGTTTTGCATGTGAAGAGTTGGATAGGTCTAAGCTTTGTTAGAAGAAGCATCGGATGCCTGTCTTCTTGAGCTGTCTCTCCCATGTGGTGTTTAGCCCCACTCAGCAACGCCATACTTATATTACTGCTTCTTTAACTTTAAGCTTTAGTTATTAACAATGATCTTCCCACTGTGAAAAATTAGGATTTAAGTTTTTTGTTCTGCCCCAACCTCCGCCACACATGTCTACTGTTCCCACTCCCCAGCCCTCCTAATACGGCTATAGCTTAATTTTCTTAGATCAGTAATTAGTAGTATGTTATTATGAAGGTGTAAATGCCACTCAGAGCTTAGTAAAGTAGCTATTTTTCCTTTCCAGTTCAACATTTTATTTTCCCCTGAGTTAATAATTATTTTTCTCATTTGCTTAGTTTTTATGTACTTATCATTAGGGCTGAATATAATTATTATTGGTGAAAACAAATGTAAATTACAAATATAAAATTAAGCACAGGGCTTTGGAAGGGGATCTTGCAGATGAAGCATCCTAAAATTTAACTTTGATTACTTTCACAGTAAATCCACCTCCGATTATCATTGATTCAACTCTAAATTCCCACTAATTGTTTAAATTTCTTAAGCCATTCAGATGTATAAGGCAGTCTCTCTTATCTCAGGAAAAGAATGTTTCTTGGAGCTCTCTGAGCTGCTTCACCTCGGACTGCTGCGCACGCTTCCCTGGGCCCCCCACCTTCAGTGCACCCCACCTCTCCCTCTCGCCTTTGACTCCCTTCTTGTATCCATGTGTTCATCTGCCTTGGTTTACCGCTTTTAGTGGATTCTTGGGAAAAGATGCTTAGGAAGTGAAAATTTGTTCAGGGATTTGCATGTCTGAGAATGTCTTTATTCTACACTGATATTTGGTTGATAGTTTGGCTGGATGTAGAATTCTAGGTGGGAATTAATTTTCCCTCATGGTTTTGAGGGCATCACTCCATTTTCTTCTAACCGCCAGTATTGCCACTGGGAAGTCTGATGCCATTTAAATGTCCAGTTGTTTCCAGGTGACTTGCTTCCTGGCTGGAATATTGTAGGATTATCTCTTCACTCCCAGCGTTTCATGATGTGGGTGTTCTTTTATTATGGTAGACACCCAATGGGCTATTTCAACCTGAAATTCATGTCCTTCAAGTTCCAAAAACTTTATTAATTGATATTTGATTAAGTGCCTTTTTTTTCCTCTCTGTGTTTTCCTCTTGTCTTTTTTTCTGGATCCTCTGTTTTTAGCATCTGAGTCTCCCTGACCTGTCCTTTAATATATAATAATTAACTAGTTAATTTTAAAATGAAATTTATCGGGGTGACATAGGTTGCAAAACCACACAGGTTTCAAGTGTACGACTCAGTAAAACACACTGAGCTGTGTGCTGGGAGTGGGGTTCTCCAACCCAATGGCCCTGCCGGCCCTCACAGCCACCAGGCCTCATCCATATTGTCAGACCTTCCCGTCGGCTTTTGGGGTACCCACTCACATGGAAGCAGAAGAGATGGGATTGCTGTGCACACTGCATTTTGTGCCCAGCGCCCCAAGTGAAGTCTCTTTCTGTCCTTGCTTCTATCCTGTTTTCTGAGTCTTTTTCTGTTTGCCCTACTTTCTGGGAGATTTGCTTAACTTTATCTCCCAGTTCTTTTATTAAGTTTTCATTTCTCTTATCACATTTTTTTTTGTTCTTTGAATATTCTTCCTATGCCTGTGGTATTTTGTTCTTATTTCATGGTCCTACTATCTTATTACTCTGAGGGGATTCCGAACAGTGTTTCTATTTTTTTAAGTTCCCTTATCTTTGAAAAGTCTCTTTCTTCCCTCTAATTTTTTGTTTTGATCTTCTTCTGGCTAGAAGCTTTCTGGAGATGTTTAGCAATCCCATCTTTTCTGCTTCTCTGTGAGTGGGTGACACAAAAGCTGACTGGAAGGTCTGACAATATGGGTGAGGCCTGGTGGGTGTGAGGGCCAGCAGGGCCATTGAGTTGGAGAACCCCACCCCCAGTGTTGGCCTCATCCCGGGGCTGGGGGTGGGCTCTGTTAGTGCCACATGAGGGCCAAGGCCCGATCCCACCCTCTAAGTGGCAGTGGTGGGGCCTCAGCACCGAGTGCCTTCCGTGAGTCATCCCCTCTGACACTTTCCCCATCTTCACATGAGCCTGGTGTTCTCCAGCCCAGAGACCCTTATTCCACTTCTACAGAATAAACCTGCTGTCTTCTGCTGGTGTGGGAAGTCTGGTCTGTGGCTATAACTATTTGCTTTTCCCCTGTTAATGTCATTTGATTATTACCTGGATGTTCAGTTGTTATCATCTTGATCTTGAGTCAGCAACAAATGAGAATTCCCTCACAGCCTTGCCGGCACTTTTAAGAAGCCATTTACTGAGGTGAAACTGTCATATAGAAAACTGCACATAGTTACATTGTGCAGTTTATATGCTTCCACTGTGAAACCATCACCACAATCAAGACAGCAAACTGCTCATTCCCTTGTAAGTTTCCTCTGGTGTCTTTTCCACCTTCTCTCCTCCTTCTTTCATTCCCAGGCAACACTGACCTGTTTTTCTGCCACTACAGTTTAGCCTGCATTTCCTGGAGTTTTACATCAACAGAATCACTCAACGAGTGCTTTTCTTTGGTCTCTAACTATTTCTCTCTCAGCTCCCAAAATCTTCCTTGTTTTACCCTCCACACCCACTCACAAAGGTCCCGGGTGTTGGCTGGTTCTCAGCTTGTCCACTGCTCACTGAGGATAAGCCACCACTTGTCCAACTGCTTTCTAGTGTTGTGAATGTGAACTAAGTCCTCCCAGGGAATTTCCTGACTGACCAAAAATCTTGTCTTCCCCTTTGTTGCCATTTCCCCTCCTCCCATCCTCGTGGGGCTGTGAACTTAAAAATTCCTTTCCTGTTCTTTGAATGGGGTTTGGTGAGAGGAACAGAATCAGGTGAAAGAGTTTGCATCTGCCATCTCTTTTCAGGGACACTTGACAGAGGCCATGAAAAGCCACTGCTGGAGGAAAATAAAGCTATTTTTTTGTCTGTAATTCACCAAGTCCAGGCTGCCCAATATACTGGTTACATCTGGTTCTTAGTAAAAAGTTGTTTCTCCTCCTCCACCCTCCCTCCTTCCTCTGTTTCTCCTTGTACTTCAGCAGCTGATTTGGGGAAACTTCCCAGGAGGGACATGTACCAGCCCACGGGTCAGGGTGACGTCTTACAAAGATAAAGGATGCTGCAGATCAGTCCAGGACATGGGGAGGTCAAGGTAGATATCTCAGGAGTAGGTTAGAAATGAGTCTTCTGGTCTGGGAAGAGGGAAGGGAGAGAGGGACGGGAGTAAAGGATGAGCCTCTGAGTAAAGGGCCTGCAGCCAGGAAGAGACTTGCAGGAGGTCTCAGCTGAGGATGAGCAGCTTGAAGTTCAAGGAGAACTTTTTTGTGACCAGGTAGAATGTTTCTTCCTCACACAGGGAGGCCAAGTGGCTGAAGAGCGAGAGGTCATGGAGAGATGCTCTGAGACAGGTTTGGAAACAACCGCAGTAAGGGACCACAGACTTCCTACTGATGAGCCCTTTTCATTCTTAATCTTAGTAAATGGACCTAAAATCTACTGGGAGTGGAGGGTTGATGGAAGGAGGAAGGGTGAGTGGGAACCACTTCCAGTGGCCTCTCAGGAACGCTGTTGAGGTCATGCCAAAGATGAGATTCTTTGCTGACCAACGAAACCTTATTATAGCACTTACATCATTCTCTTTCGGTGAAAATTTAAAGGTCACTATTTTTTTTTCTGGCAAAGGAAGTTTCACAAATATTCCATTTTTAGCCTTAGAAGTAGCAAACCCCCTGTCCTGGGGACTTCCCAAGGAAGCGGAGGCAGAGTTCTGGTGGAGATAGTGAATTCAGAGTGATTACTCAATAGCAGTGGCAGCTGCAGCAGCAGGGACCAGAATTTCCCCACACGTGTCTCAGGCTCTCATTAGCCAGCTCAGTCTCTAAGCATTTCTACTGACAGAAAAAAAATAGCTGTGGGTGAAAGAATTCATTTTTCAGACAGGAGCCTCCTCCTGTTTGCTTGGAGGCCTGCCGTTCTTCGCTCTGGGGTGGCAGATGCAAATGTCTCTGATGTCATTACTGGGAAAGGGAAATGCATGGGTATTTATGCTTGAGTTCCATCCACTTATGGCAATAAACAGGGATGAGTATCAAGTACGTAGACATTCCACAGACTGTATTTGAATCCCGACACGCCACTCAGGAGGAGTTGGCGAGGAATGTCTGTGGCTCTGGGGCATCCGTCCCTCCCCTCTTCCGGGCAGGTAATCCTGAGCTCACTTTCTATGGATGGAGGGCGGTGGTCAAATGTGCGGAATGCTGCTATTCTGGACCAGCCTAGAGTTGTGTGCCCACATCTCCCATTATTCGTCCATGTGAATAGCTGTGGTGCCAGGTCTGGAAGAACAAAATTTCCTCACCAGTCCAAGATGCTTCTGTTATAGAGAGGCATTTTTGGAGGCACTCATACATTATTTCCAGACACTTTGCTTTAAAAATGTAAACATCTTACTTTGGAGACAGAGTATTGTGAGTCAGGGCAGGATCAGAGGAACCAGTACAAAAAGAGGGAAAAAGTTCAGGGCATTGAGTACCATTGCATTCAGTGGGGGAGACAGGAGAAGGCTGGACAGGAGGCACGAGTGATTTCATCCTCGCCCAGCCCCATGGCTGGCCCCACGCCCGGCCCCCACGCCCAGCTATTTTTTACTGAAACAACAGAGGCAATTGGGCAGGAACTCTCTCTTCCCACCACAACACGGAATCCACATGCCTCACCTTCTGCTATGGTGGACAAAGTGATCCTGAGGATGCCCCTTATCTTGAGCTCTGGCTTTATTCCTTTCCACCTGCTCAGGACCCCTCTCACCTACCTCACGGACTCCTTCTCTCCTGGCTTATTACCATCAACTCTGAGCATGCTCAGGTGTCTGCCCTTGTGAAGAAACCCTCCCCTGCCCCCATATCTCTCTCTAGCCACCACCCCACTTCTTTGTGTTCCTTCCCAGAGACTTGTACTTTTATTTGCTGTGTCCACACCTGCATTATCCAATTCTTTCTACATTCTGTAGCCACCTTTCCCCTCAGCCCCTCAGGTCAAGGCCACCATTGATCTCCATCTAGAGGCCACTTCTATGTCTTCCTCTGTTTCCATCAGCAGCACAGGATGCAAGAGACACTCCCTCCTTTCTGAAGTGCTTCCTTGCTTTGGTTTCTGTTATGCCCACTCCCCTGTTTTCCTCCTGCTTTCCCTCTGCCCCTGCTGCCCTTGTCAATCACTTTGCTCAGATCTCTCACTGCTGGTATGCCCCAAGCTCAGTTCAAGGTTTGTCTTCTTTTCAGGTTGTCTGATCTTATCCCATTGCTTCCAGAACCTTCTGTGTGCTGTCCATTCCTCAGTTTACATCTCCAGCCTGGGTGTTTTCTCTGAACTGGAGGCTTGCATACTTTTTTGACTGTTTGACATCTTCACTTGAATATCTAATTGGTGTCTCAAATGAAACATAGCCAAAAAAGAATCCTTGACTCACCACCTGCTTTAAACCTGATCTTGTCCTGGTCTTCCTCAGTAAATGACACCAAGATTTACACAGTTACCCTCATGAAAAAATCTAAGAAGTTATCTTTGATTCATTTATTTTCCTCATCCACACATCCAATCAACTAGAAAGGCCTCTAAACCAGTATCCCAAATCTCTTCACTATTTCTTTGTCCTCCACTAGAGAAGCTTGGATGCATGGTGGTCCAAGCCACACGCCCCTTGGATGGTGCAGTAGCCTCCTAACTGGAAGTGTCTCCGCTTCTACTCCTGCACTCGTACAGTTCATTCTCCATACGGTGGTTAGTGTATGCTTTACAAACATAAATCTGGCAATGTTACTTTTTGTTTTAAATCTTCTTAGAGTTTCGCAATGATCTTGTAACAGATCCAAACTCCTCAGCGTTGCCTACAAAACCTGAGTCATATGGCCTTCATCTGTCTCTCCGGTTCTTCTCATGCACTCTCACTGGTGTGCTGGAGCTGCCCGTACTTGCTCATGAGGGCTGGCTGCGTGCACCCCTTTCCAACTTTGCATTTAGTGACTTCACGTTGGTAGGTTTGGAGGTGGAAGTATTTTTACACCTTGCAAATTGGTAAATGCTACAAACTATGACTTTTTTGTTCTCAGAAGGCTTGTTGTTAAACCCTTCCTAGCACAACACTGATTCTCCCATTTCTCTATGATCCAGCCACACTGGCCTTTTAGCTCTTGCTTTAACTCATCCAGCCGGTTGCTGTCCCAGGGCCTTTATGTTCACAGTTCTCTGTCTGGATTGTCGCTCCTCTCATGGCTGGCTCCTTGGCATTTAGTGCATATCATTTAGTTCAGAGGCAAGTCCTAGAGAGGCCTTCCTTGATCAGCTCATTCAAGAACCCCTCTCAGCTTTATCACATCACCTTTTTTATTGCCATCACAGCGTTTATCTCTAACTAAAGTAATTTATTTCTTCCTCGTTTATTGATTATCTGCATCTCACATCAAAATGTTCCCTCCAGTGTCTCTAGCACCTGGGACAGGGTCTGCCACAGGGTTGGTGCTCAGTAAACATTATTGAATGAACAAATGAAATTTGTTATGCTGTTAGTCTTTCCTGGGACTTAATTTACTCATTTAAAAAATGGAATCATTGAGGTGACATCACTAAGATGGTAAAGTAAGAGACCCCATCCTCTATTCCCCCCAACTGCCCAGATCAACAGCTAGCTATTATTCATGAGCAAAAAAAGCTCTGGGAGAGCTCTGGCATCTACTTGAGAAACTTCAGCAGCAGAGTGGAGCCAAAACCAAAGCAAAACGAAAACCCCTGTGAAATAACCACACAAAACAGGGAGGAAGGACAGCTTCATTTTGCTTGCATCATCCCAAACCCCTGAGCCAGAATTGCTCAGCACCAAAAGGGAACTCCCCAGCTAGGAGTTCCCCTTGCTGGGATGGGGAAAGTGGGGTCAGAAAGCAGCTTCCCCAGCCTTTCTGGGTACTGTAGGAAGGACCCACTGGGTTTCAAACCACGAGACTGGCAAATCTGGATGTGTAGAGGTGACTAGGTTTAGGACGAAGAGCAGGGCTAAGCGATCACAACTCCTATTGACCTGCTCTGCAGAGGACCCCAGAAACTTTCACCACTAAAGAAACCTATGGCTGGTACAGCTGCCATAGATGCTGCAGATTTCATATATATTTTTTGCTCCACAGGTATTTGTATTTGCAGCCACCAGCTGCCTCAGTCCCTCCCCATTTCCCACTCCTGCCCCCTCTAGACCCTAGGAGCAGCAGGCAGCTCAGTCCTTGGTGGCTGTGTGAATGTAAGACACCAGCTTGACCAGAGCAGCTGGGCCCACCTGTTTGTGCATGTTGGGGCTAGTCTCTCCAGCTGTGTACTTGCATACAGTTGCCCTGATTCTCACTACTGGCCTTTACTGCTGTTTTTGCACCTGTGATGAGACTCTGCAGCACTGAAGTACATGCTTACAGCCAGGACCCTAGCAGCTTCTTGTTAGCCTGTGTAATGCCTTATCAGCAAAACATCACACCACCAAAGGAATACAGCAAACTTACAGTAGCTGACCCCAAGAAATGAAGATGCAAGAATTGACCAATAAAAATTTCAACAGTAATAGATCCAAAGGTGCTCAGAGAGCTACAAGAGAACACAGCTCAACAATTTAACAAAACCAGGAAAAGAATACAAGAACAAAATGAGAAGCACAAGATAGAGACAGGAATGTAAAAAAGAACCAAATAAAATTTTTTTGAGCTGAAGAATACTATGATTGAACTGAAGAATTCAATAGAGAGCTTCAAGAGCTTTTGGTTCAAGACTAGACCAAAGAAGTTGTGTCAGTGAGTTTGAAGATGGATCATTTGGATTTAGAGGAGCAAATAGAAAAAAGAATTAGATGAATAAAGAAATCCTGTGGGTTATAGGACACCATTAAGAGAAATAATCTACATTTCACTGGAGTCCAGAAAGAGAAGAGAGAGAGAAAGGGCAGAAAGCTTATTTAAAGAAATAATGACATAACTTTTTCAGATCTGGGGAGATTTTTAATATCCAGTTTCATAAAGCTACTACATGACCCAATAATTTCAATCCAAAATGATCTTCTTCAAGACACATTATAATAAAACTGTCTAAAATAAAAAACAAAGATAGAATTTTAAAAGCAGCAAGAGAAAAAAAAATTCTCTCTTACAAGGGCACCTCCCTATAAGGGTGTCTGCAGATTTGAAAGCAGAAACTTTGCAGGCCAGGAAAGAGAAGAATGATATATTCAAAGTGCCAAAAGAAAAGAACTGCAAATCAAGAATACTTTACCCAGCCCAATTGTCCATCAGAAGTGAAAGCAAGATAAAGACTTCTAACAAATAACAGCTGAGGGAATTTATCACCACTATACCTGCCTTGTAAGAAATGTTGAAAGAAGCTGTTCAAGCTGAAATGAAAGCATATCAGTTAGTAACATAAAAACATGTGAAAATGCACAGCACACTGGTAAAAGCAAGTATAGAGAAGTCCCCCTTATCCATGGGGTACATGTTCCAACAACTTCCGGTGAATGCCTGTAACTGAGGACAGTGCCAAACCCTACATAAACTACATGCCCCCCTCCCCCATGCATACATATGCTATAAGGCTTCTATTTGGTCCATCTGAGTTGCCAGCATCATTATTCTTTCACTTTGGGGCTATCATTAGGTAAAAAAAGGGTTAGTTGAACACCAGCACTGTGATACCATGACAGATTAATCTTGTAACAGAGATGGCTACTAAGTGACTCATGGGGAAGTAGCATATAAAGGGTGAATATGTTGGACAAAATGATGATTCACTTCCTGGGCAAAACACAGTAATATGGTATGAGATTTCACCATGCTACTTAGAATGGTGCGTAATTTAAAACTTAAATATTATTTATATAATTAACTTTATTACAATTATAAACTTAAAATAAAAATGTTCTGAACATTTTGTCTACAAATCTTTCTATTTATAAGGTCCTTGGTCCTTTTTTATTTTTTATTTCTTTAATTTTTTTTAAAAAGATTTTATTTATTTTATTTTTAGAGAGAGGGGAAGTGAGAGAGGGAGAGAAACATCAATGTGTGGTTGCCTATCCAGTGCCCCCTACCGGGGACTAGGCCCATAACCCAGGCATGTGCCTTGACCAGGAATTAAACTAGTGACCCTTTGATTCTCAGGCCGGCACTCAATCCACTGAACCACACCAGCCAGGGTGAGGTCCTTCTTTAAAAAAAAAAAATTGTATTTATTTATTTTTAGAAAAAAAAGAGGGAGAGAAACATCACTGTGTGGTTGTCTCTCGTGTTCCCCTAACTGGGGACTTAGCCCGCAACCCAGACATGTGTCCTGCCTGGGAATCGGACCAGTGACCCTCTGGTTTGCAGGCCAGAGCTCAATTTACTGAGACACACCAGCCAGGGCTATAAGGACCAGGTCTATAATTTTTTGATACAACAATGAAAAAATCCACTTTGATCTTTTGCTTATTTTTTTGAAAAATTAAAAAATTAAACAGAAGACATTCTCTTATACAACTGCAGTGCAAATGCATCAAAATCAGAAAATTAACAATGATAAAAGCACTGTTATCCAGCCCACAGACTTTATTCAGATTCCCCCTATTGTCCTACTTGTCCTGAGTAGTAAGAATTTTTCAAGACCAAGATTCAATCCAAGATCATCTGTTGAACTTCAGTAGTTATGTCTCTTGAGTCTTTCAGTAGTTATATCTGGATTAGGCTTAGTCTTTCTTTGTCCTCTCAATTTACACATTTTGAAGAGATGGGGTTAGTTATTTTGTAGAATGTTCCTTGATTTGGGCTCATGTGATACTTTATTAGATTCAGGTTATGCATAGGTGGCAGGAATACCCTAGAAGTGATGCTGTATTCTTCTTGTTAATCCTATCAGGTGTCAGGTGATTATGACTTATTCTGATACAGGTGATGTAAACTTCAATCAGCAAGTCCTAGACAAATCCTCCAAGTTTTTCTACTGTACAGTTATCATTTTTCCCTTTCAAATGAATAACTAACCTGTGGAGAGATTATATGAAATTATGTGAATATCCTGTCTTTACAATACGCTGATGGTTTTCACCTGAATTAAATTACTATAATCATTGTCAGATGATGATTTTTGAACTCTATCATTCCTTCTTCATGTATTAGTTAATATTTTGCTGTAAGGGTCTTTTCTTCTCCCTTATTTACTTTTGTCAATGTGGATTCTCGATTTCTTCATTGGGTTATAATCCATTACTATTACTATTACTATTAATTTTGATGCTCAGATTGTCCCAGATTTGGCACTGGCAGCTGCTCCAAGGTGGCTTTTGTGCCTGCCATTCGAGCACATCCTCACTTCTGGCACAAGATGGTCCAGGCTTGCTCTCCCAGCCCTGGACTCAGCCACTTTGCTGAGAACCCTTGTTTTTTTGTTTTTGTTTGTTTTTTTAGTGGGGAATGGCATTAGAACCCGAGATCTGGAAGCCAGGTGTGCCCATTGCCACTGAAGTGTGATCATTCATGTCCTTTCAGTGGACAGACTGGGGAAAACAGACAAGTATCATTCTTGCCTTTCACCTTTTATATTTGTAGCTCCTTTCTCTCATTGTGAGAAGCCTGGGTCCCCACAAAATCAATATATTCACTCCTGTGCTCAATTTTACAATACACATAAACTTGTTTCAGAATTACTACACCTGCACCACTATTAACAAGAAAGCCACTAACATATTAAATCAAATTTAAGTTTCTTTTGCTCCTTTTATCTTCAGATGGAGAAGAGTGAAAGTACTGTAGCTAAAAGTTACTTGGAATCTTTCTTTTCTGTTTTTCTTTAATATGGTTGTTACCCATTTTGTATACAGTTAAACTTATTTGTTTTCAACTTTGAAGTTAAAAAAATTCTAGTTGATTCAGCTTTTAGTATTTTAATTTTGGTATGCTTGGTGTGGACCTCTTTGGGTTCACCTTACTTAGGACCCTCTGTGCTTCCTGGACCTTATGAGGGATGTCTGTTTCCTTTACTAGGTTGGAGAATTTTTCAGCCATTCTTTCTTTTTTTTTTTAGTGAATTTATTAGGGTGACCTTAGTTAATAAAATTATATGGGTTTCAGGTGTATAATTCTATAATACAAGCCATATATTTCTTTAAATAAGTTTTCTGTCCCTTTCTCTCTCTTTTATCCTTTTGGGACCCCTATGATTCAAATATTGTTATGCTTGATGTTGTCTCAGAGGTCTCTTAAACCATCCTCATTTTTTAAGTTCTTTTTAAATTAATACATCTACCATGTAATAATGAGTAATGGGCATTGCCGCTGAGACTCTTCTAGAAGCCAGTAGGACCTTAAAAGGGTTGAAGACACACTGCAACAACATTTGGAGTTTGGCAGAAGATTACTCCAAGGGAACTTGCCAATGGCCAGGGCAGCATAGCCTATCTGGTCTGAGAGTGAGAATGACCCAGCCAAGGGGCCCCAGAGAGGAGAACTAGTCTGCGGGAGTAGCAACCTAACACTGAGTGTACCCTAGGTGCTACCTCACTCAGGCAGGAGCCATCAAGAAAGAGCTGCCTCATACTTCTACTTCAGAAATTACTAACCAACTTGCATCTGTACTGAACTACATCACCTCCCCCACAGGTTACTCAAGGCTTGGCTCCCGTAATCCTCCCTTTTCTCTTCTGCATTCTTTCTCCCACCTACCAAATAGTTCATATGAACCTACCAATGTACTATAAAAAACTTCATTTGAACATAAAAATTCTCTTTTGATCCTAGAGCCCTCTCCAGGTACCATGGCATTACTCTGTCCCCTTGTTCCCTTTTTGTACCCACTTTTATTTCACAGTGAAACTACTCAAAAGAGTTTTGTCTGTACTCAATGGCTCCACTTCCACTTCTTTCGTTTCTCCCTCAACACATTCCAGGAAGACTTTAGTCCTCAAGCTCTGTCCTCCCTTTTGTTATGGCTACCTACAGCCTCTTTCTCACAGAACCCAGTGGCCAGGTGCATAGGTACTCAACCTCTCGGCACCGCTGGACCTGGTGGACCACTTCTTCACCCACTGTCTCCAGCTGTTCTTTCTCCCTCTGGTTTTTCTTTTATTTCCTGGTTACTGCTCTTTAATGTCCTTTGAGGGCTCTGTTCCTTCCTTGCAGCTTCTCTGTGTTGCTATGCCCAGGGATTCATCTTGGACCATTCTCTCTTTTCCAGCTACACATTCTTGTTAGGTGGTCTCAGATGACCCATGGCATGTGACCTTCTACCTGAAAGTTGATTCTGAGTCTGATCTCAAGGGACATTCAAATTTTATATGTTTGTGAGTGTTGAGTAAGTATCTCAAATATAACTTGGCCAGAACACAACTTTCTCCTCCCCCCCACAATGCCTGCTTCTTTTTGAGGTTCCCCATTTCCATAAAATGCCCCCATGTACCCACTTACCTGTGAGTCCCTCAATGGCTCTCTCTCTCCATCTCCCACATTTACTCCAGCAGCCACTTCTCTTGTGTCTGTGCCCAGAATACATCTTTCACCACCTTCTCTTCTGGTACCTTCATCCAAGACACCTACATCTCCGGGGCAGTCCATGGCCACCGCCTCCTAACTGGTCTCTCTGCCTCTATTCTTGATACCTTTTCCTCCTGCCCCCAGGGTCCATTCTTCACACTACAGCAAGAATGATAAGACATATGAGATCATCCTCCCATGTGTAAGACTTTCCAATGTCTTTGCATGACACACTCAGTCCAAACTCCTTACGCAGAGACCTGGCTCTTTCCTGCTTCTCTATCCTCCTCTCTAGCACCATTCTTCTTTGCCCACTCTGCTTCAGCCGTGTTGGTCTCCTTGCTATGTCTCATTCATTCTAAGCCCACTTCTGATCTGGAGCCTTCATGTCTTGCAGTTCCATTCTCTTGGCATCCTGTTTCCCAGCTCTTTGGAAGATTGGCATCTTTGTTGACTACATTCAAGGCTCTGCTCAAGCCACATTTTCAAGTGCCTCCCTTCCCTGACCACCTCACTTAAACTAGTACCTCTCATTGTACCCACCCAGTTTTTCTCTATCCTATTACCCTATGAGTTACTTTCTTATCACTGATGAGGAACTGAACCACAGGTGCTAGACCTGATCACCTGACCCCACCCCCACCTAACATTATTACAGAGGAAGAAAAGAGGTCAGAGGTAAGAGTGAACCCATGCCTCCCACTCAAACCTTCTCCCCATATTCATACAGCAAAGCTCAATTTGTTGTCACTGCTGTCACTTGATACCTTGACATTAGCTGAGTCACTCCTGGCATTCATCCAGCTCAATGAACACAGCAGCAGGGCAGTCAGCCACATGCAAACTACATGCCCCCGGGTGGCCCCTCTTCTGGCCAGGCTCTTCTCCAGGTTGAGTGTGGCAGCATATTGGAATGCTCAGGCAGCAGCTGGGAGTCCTCAGCCCTCACTTCCTGATCTTGAGGGCTGAAGGATTTCATAACTTTTTTGACTCTGCAGGCTGATGGGATTTGGGTGCAGGGGATGGAGGTGAGGGCCTGCGGAGAAAAAGAAGCACTGACCCTTTCAAACAGCCTGTGGGACCTGGCTCAGGACCTGGAAGGGAGTGGCCAGATATCAGTCACAGCTCATACTTTTAGCCAGTGTCCTTTAGCAAGTGTAGATAGACAATTGGAATATTTCCAATTTTTTGCTATTACAAATAATGTGCAATGAATAACTCTGATCGTGTGTCATTTCACAAGGATGTAGGTCCATCTGTAGGATAAGTCCCCAGCAGTGAAATTGCTGGGCTAAAGGGGATATGCATTTATAATTTTCATAGTTCTTATAAAATTTTCTTCTATAGGAGTTATACCAATTTATGCTCCCACCTGTAATGTTTAAGAGCGGAAGTCTTCCCACAGTTCTGCCAACAGGGTGTGTTGTTAAACTTCTGATATTAGTAATCTGGTAGATCATTTGTATTCAAGCTGTTAATTCATCTTATTACAAGTAATGTTGAACGTCTTTACTCTGTGCAAGATCTAATAGTATTTTCTTTTTTGTTGAGAGTCTAGTAACATATTTTTATTGTTTTTTGTTTATTTTGTTAAATGTTTGTTCTTATTCTTTTTACCTAATGTTTTGAGGGAACCCTTTGTAAATACTAAGCAAATTCTCCCTTTGTCTGAGATACAAGTTACAACAGCTTTCGCCCTGGGTTGTTTTTGTGCTTTGACTTTGCTTCCGGTGACTTCTGCAGGCCTGAGGTTCACTCCAGCATCATTCATTCTCACACCCCACGCCTTTGTTCACAGCGGTCCCTCCACCTGAAGTGACATTTTTCCTTTTCTACTTGTCACGTTGCCTTTATTTTGCTTGTTTATCCCTGCCTCTTCTGTCTAAGTGGGAACACCTTACCTTTCTTGTTTTTGTGCTCCCAGCCCCTAGGATGCAGCATTTGCTTAATAAATGTTTTTGAATAAATGAATAGAGAAATTATGGGCAGGCAGCCATTTCCACAACCCTCAGTTGCTATAACACTTCAGCTGATCCTGTTTTCAGATCTTGTTTGCCCTGAATATAATTTTGATGAAAAACAGAAATGGAGGGGATGGGTGGGAGGAGGCTCTGCTGGGCCGGCGTGTTTCCAGGGACCTGGCAGCATTCAGTGAGGAGTGGGCTGCCGGCTCCCCAGCCAGGCTCCCCTGGCCCCATTTATCTTTCCTCTTCCGTGTCAGATCCAAGAGTAGTCAATCACTACATGGAAACCAATTTGTTTTTCAGTGAAATTTATTTACGAATTCTTGAAGCAGTGTAATCTTACTTTCTCATTCACAAGTATTTCTATTAAAATAATCTGAGCTTATTCAGCCTGATGAAAGAACTTGATATAAAGACAGCACAGTCATCCAAATCAAATTGGCTCCTTAGTTATTGAAGACTGAACTTTTTCACAGGAACTGCTGCTTCTTGGCCCCCTCGAACTAAATTAAATAGACAAACCCATCAATAAATAAATAAATAGATAATTTAAGTGGTTGCTCATTAGAAGCCGGGTGCAAAGGACAGAGGGTTTCAATGTGCGGTGGTTTCTGCCAGGTTCGCTTTCTATGAGCAGAGGGTGGGAGAGGCCTGGCTCAGCACAAGGGCCTGAGGATTGGCCCTGGGAGGAGGGGGCTGCTCCTCCTGGCTGGTGGTTTCTTTAGTATTAATGTAGGGAAGGTAGCTGGGCATTGACTAGACAGCAGTGAAGTGCAGCCTGCTGCCATGTCCAGACCATTTTATTCCTCTTCTGCATCCCTTGGAGTTATGTAGCACATGTGGGTGCTCTGGGTACAGCTCTCTTTAGGAAGACAGGATTTCCAAGGTGAAGTCAGTTATATCTTGGCCACCTCTAACATTTCCTAGGAAGACGGGCATCTGTTCTGCTTGTGAGGTGCTGATGTACCAGTTGGGATACTGGGCGGACTCAAATTCTACCTTGCCCATCATTTCTGTCTTGTTGAAGATGAATCGCTTTTCCATCTTCTTCTTTGACTGAGCTTTGGGGTCTAATGTCTGCAGCAAAACAGAAGTTAAGAATTTTGTGAGGAAAAGAACAAAGGCACTCTGAGGAAGTCATTCTCTGGGTCAGTTAGCGAGGAAACCAAAGAACCAAAACCAAGAGCCAGAGTCCTGAGTTATCTTTGTGACCCCAACTTCCCATGTGGTGACTGAAGGAGCTTATACCCTTTCCTGAAACTGAGTGTTAAATGGTGGGGAGCATAATGAGAGGTGGGCATTTTTTTAAAAAGTGACTTTTGCTGTATTTTTTATTTTTAGGTGCTTAGCTAGAATGATTTCAATTTGGAAATGAAGCTTTTGCTGGGAAAGCTGGAGTGTGGAAGGGATTGTGATTTGGGGAGTGGAATGGAGACAACAACAAGTGACAGTTCTCTTGAATTGATTAATTTTCCCAAGTGTCATCTGTCAAATGGAGCAGCCCTAGCACTGTATAGTCCGTTGGGTGGTAAGAGTGACAGGGCATAATAACAGCGGCAAAATGATGCAATTTTCTGCAGTGGCAGTGAAAGTTGCATGCATTTAACAATTACATTAAATGTATTTATATTTCTGTAAAATTATCAAGTAGACCTGCTCCCAGGTTTTCTGGGGATGGAGAAGGTGGTTGTCTTGGAAGTTAGTGATTGGTTAGGGGTGCTTCAGAAGAGCTGAGAAGGTGTTTTGGCCACTGGTACTCACTCACCTCCAGTTGCAGGGTGGGCTTCCCATCCTTCATCATGCACGACAGGTACAGGTCTTTTTCCTTGATGCCCAGGGCCACAGGTATCTTGTCATTGTTTTCTTCTCCTGGCACAAATCTCATGCAGAACACCACTGGAGAAAGAAGAGGGCCCTTGTGGTCAGGGAAGCACAGCAGTGCAGGGTTGGCCCCACCCCAAGCCCTGGACTCATACAGTTGAGCCTCCTTTGTGGGAACCACCCTGTGGATTCTCTCAGACCATAGCAGGGTCAGTTGGTTGATTCCAGCTTTTCCCAGAGAAGGTCTGAGAGCTTCACAGGGCCTCATCACAGTGGCCATGAAGAATTAGGGCTAATTTTTAAAAATTGAAGGAAGGAGGGAAGCCATCTTATCACTGGCTGGTGATACATCCGCATGAACAGAACGGTTTGATCGATGTGAAAGGCCAGGAAAGAGGTTGAGCTGGGCTCCCTAAATCTGCTCAGCACAAATCTAATTCAAGAATCTAAAACAGCAAGTGGGAAGAACTTAGCTGAGGAGAGGCTTAGCTGTGAAAAGTGGCTGCAAAGACAGACACTCATTTTAATCTTACTTAGTCACAACTGTCTCAGTTGGAGGCCCCAAGGTCATGCTTACAACCCAGTTCTAAAGATACAGGACAGTCCTGGCCTGTCTGGGAGCAGGAAGCTTCCCCCAGGAATGTCTCTCTCCAAGGTCAGCAGCCCTGGAGGAGAACAGACTGTTCGTTTTAGCTGCACACAGGGTTCAGCCACAGTGGTAAGGTGCCAGGCAGCTCCCACAGCTAACGGGCTCCCCAGACTTGGAAGACCTGCCAGTTACAGCAGAGAGATAAAAGTTCCTGCCTGTCAGTGAAATTTCCCTATAAGGACTCATCTGGTGTTGGGTGGGAAGGATGCTCAGGGCCCAGGGGCAGGGCCAGGAATGGAGATGGACACATTATCTCTTCTCCTTCTACTTTCAAACTCAACAACAAGAAAAAAACCCCCACCAGCATTTAGGTCACATCCGTCAAATGACCCCTTTCTAACAGAAGCACTGACATTGTGCTGTCATTAAATGACTTGTCTGGGCTTCGTCCTGGGAATGCTTGAGCAGTCTAATTTCTCAGAGTTACATCTCTTGCCAGAAAACGAATGTGCTAAGGGAATCAATCTGGTGTCATTGCTGGGACCCAAACAAAAAGCTACCTATTTTTAATAACATATTTTTTCCCTACTGATGTTGATAATTTGCCTTAATGTTATACATTGTTGCAAATGTGGAGGATAATCAAGCTGCCAGAAAGCTGAGAGAAGAATCAAGATTTCCCACTTACCTCCTTGGTTCATATTCTGTCTAGTGAGGTGAAGAGCCTGCAGTTCATGTGGTCCAGACAGCACCAGGGATTTTTGGTTTATGTCACGGAGTCTGCAGTTCAGCAATTGTAGGGGTGCATCGCACACATAAGTGTCATCCCACATGCTGTCGATGGGTTCTGAAATGTGGAGCATGCATTGTTTAGGTAGAAAACGAGAAGGGCAGGACTGATGATGGCGATTTGGCTTGTTGGAGGACATGCGCATCTCAAGAAATTGTAACGCAGTGGGGAGGAAGTTGGGGCAGGTAAGAAGAGTGGACGTGACACCATCAGACATGGGTTCAAGCTTCAGTGCTATTGCTTGCCATGGACAAGAGGTAGAGTGACTTATGTAAAATGGGAATTCAATAACACTGGCCCCACAAAGAGATAACAGAAGAAGAGGCACTCTGAGAATGAGGGAGTGGTTTGCAAATCTGAGTAGTAATCAAGATATTTTGAGAATAGTTTCAACTAAAGGGATGTTCAATTTGGTTTCTAAGGCTTCTCTGCTGTCCTTTCATTGATGGACCTCATATTTTAAAGGGTATTAATGAAAGAATGTTCAAGTCTGTAGAAAGCTTTCTAAGAGTTTATCTGAAACAAGAATTTGAAAACATGCCCAGAAGCAAGATCTTAACAGACTGAGAAAACGCTCCAGAGAATGACAGTTTTGTAGTTCATTTTATGCATTAGAATCAAAGGGCCTTCATAGTTTTCCCTTTTATGGCAATTTCAACTTTCTCCTAAAGTCATGGTAAGAAGGGGAAACGCCCTCCCGGAATCCTCAGGGCAACCCTATGCTTACCTCCTCTTTTCCTAAATCCCATTTCAGTTTTCTACCATCCTTCCTATGATGACTTGGCTTTTTACCATAAAAGCAGACTCCTCTCTCCCTTTGTCAAGAAGGCTTTTGGTGAGGTCTGACCTGATTGCTTAATTGCTGGAGCTGTAAATTCAGACTTCAGTAGCTTTATCTTTTTCTTTTGGGGGGGGATAGTTTTAGAAAATTGATCAGCCAAATTGTTATTTTATACATTCTATTAATTAAATAAAATTTATTTGTGAACCCGTCAGGGTCTTGGAGAAGATCAAGGAAATCTTTAGTTAGATTCCTTAATTCTGTTTTAGTCCAAGGAATGTATACAATTGTTGGTTCCCCTTGCCTGCACTGGCTTTTCCCTAAAGGGAGCTGCCAGTATTTCTGGATTTCCTGGTTTATCCTGGTTTGGCTTCTATTTCAGTTTCCTCCAGGCCATTAGGGAGGGGTGGTGAAGGAGGTATGGGGAGACGGAGAGGGAAGGGAGGGCAAGTCTGTATAAGAGGCACATACTTCTTTTACATTGGTGGGTGCAGGATAATGAACACCTAACATTTACATAGAGATGGTGTATGAGGGTAAGACGACAATTAGGGGTCAGGGGTCTCCTGCTTTGGTGCCTGTAGTTGTGCCTCCGAGGGGTAGGGAAAGAAAATTACCCTGACATTTCAAAAGTGTGTTCTCCTAAAAGCATAAGAACCTTGGACAGGGCTCCTTAAGGCTAAGAGTGACCTTGCTAAGGAAGCTTTAGTCCTGGGACTTGATGACCTGCCATGAGCTGCCCAGTTAGCATTTTGTGGTCAGACCCAACTTGGTGGTTACTATGGGCTACCAAGCTTCTCAGACCTGCCACCTGCCCTCCCCCACCCCCACCCCGAGCTCGCTGAGTCTGCTATGCCATCCCTTTTAGTCACAAGGGTTTCAGGTTTAGAGGAGTTTAACTGACTGTTGCGTTATGGATGCTGAGAAGGGAATGAGCAGAGCTCTCCTGTCTGCCTTAGCTCTCATTAAGTACCTTCTTTAAAGATGAAGAAAAAGAGGCTCTTCAGGTCGTCATCCTGGAAGTCCTGTGAGCAGACAATGGGCACTTTCCTCAGCTTCTCCACAGCAACCACGACCGACGCGACCCGCCTGAAACTCGAGTCGCAGAGCTGGTGGGAGACTTTCAGCTGGATGCTCTCATCTCCCAGACAGCTGAGGTCCAGGTTTTGAAAGGAGCACTGTGGAAAGACCAAGGAAGTGAGTGTGTTAAGGTGGTTGGGCCAGAGAACTTCCTTTTTGTTATCAGAGAGGCAGAAGGGGTCTTAAAGATAACAGAACCTCTAAGGGTAAACTCTCATCTCTCTGAAGACCGGAGAGATTAAGTGGCTTACCCCAGGGCACGTGGCAAGTTAGAAGCCAGAATGTGGGCTTTCTGATGTCTGACAGGGTATTCTTTTAGAATAAATCTCATTTGTACCTTATGTATCTTTTTGCATCTGCTCCACTCACCACAAACTTCTTACCTCCTCACACTTCATATCTGTTTGTATCCCTAATGCTCTAAACTATGTGTTTAATTTTTTGTGTCAGTGATGATCATAATGTTTTGTGTAATCTGTACTCATTCAACAAGTTTTTACTATTCTAAACAAGTTCTTTTTTCCCCAGAACACTGTTTCATAAGCTTTCTGCAAGTACGTTAAAAGTGATTACTATTTGTGAAGTATGTTCCCACTTTGCTGTTATTCAGAGAAATTGCATAATTGTATTAAGGTTTATCTGAAGTTGTTCTAAGGCATGACGATGGTTTAAAAGCTTGAGGGACAGTTAAAGAGACCTCTCACGGAACAGAGGAAGGCTGACTATGAGGGTAGGCTCCTGCCCAGAGCAGAGGCTCCGAGGCAGAGGGCCCAGAGACCCGAACTGCTGGTAGAGGCAAACGGCCAGACAGAGAAGCCACGCCCACCCAGGCAGGACTAAACCAATTAATGCTGGTTTTAAAACATTTCCCATGAGGTCCAAACGGGTGGAATGACTTGACCAAGGTTAAATAGCAAGTGAATGATATTCTTTCAACTGCCAATTCATCTTTTTATTTACATTATCTACATTTTGTTGTCATAAACTCTACCCCAGGGGGCAAAAAATGATTTCTTAAACGTAGGCAAACACGTTAAGGTCATCTGCTCTGGGTCTCAGGACTTGGCCCAGGGAGTAATGTAGGCTAAGGCCCTTTCCTAAAAGGAGAATCGAATCTGCCTTGAAACCTTGCCTGCCTTTCTGGCGTTACACAGCGAACCTCCTCACCACTCTCACCCCACCCCCCTGCAAGCAGGGCGTATCCCCAAGCCTTAGTGAGTGACTGGGTGGCATGGGAGCTGCACAGTGGCCAGGTCAGCATGCTTGCTGCCATACTGGAAAGCGTGAAAGTCGTTCCATCACAAAATACCACAAGATCAAGATGGCCGAGAACCCTGTTCCTCAAGCCTTTCCCAGGTCAAAACCCCTCCATGGGTTGGATGCTAAGCTCATGGTCTCACCTTAGTCTGTTGGGGGCCATCAGCCTCAAAGAACAGGTCATTCTCGTTGTCACTGTAAGAAACACAGACACTAATCAATTATGTCTCCCAGACAAGTTTACTTTTTCTTCCTGAAAGCAATCTTCACTGTTAATAGGAAACAACAAGCAGCGGGTCCCTTAAAGCTTCTAGAAGCTGGCAAATTCCATGGGGATATGCATGGAACCCAGAGGAGGTGGGGAGGCAGGGTGCTCCCTATGGGATCCTGGGACCTAATGTGCAGCCCAGTTAAAATCTGAGCTTTGCCTCTCGCTGAAGTCAAATTTTGCCAAGGAGTCCCCTGGACTCTCCACCTGGCATCTTCTCTTCCTGCTTGCCATCTGCAGGGAGCTCTTGCAGCAGCATCAGCCTGCCTGTGGTTCCCAAGGCCGGACTTGTCATGGGAAATCAGCATTTAAACCAGGTAAACTTGGAACCCCACTTGCCACGGAATGGTGCAGTTTGGGGGATAAATCTGGCCTCCATGCACAGGTAGTGCTTTGCTGATTGGAGGGGTGCCCTGCTCCCATCACTGGTCTCAGACTCCCCACTGACCTGTAGTAAGCCATCATTTCACCGGCGAGTTCAGGTACTGCTGCCATGGCTGCTTCAGAAACCTGTGCAAAGAGGGGAAAGTGAGTGACCATTTGCCATGCAGGCCCCACAAGGCCTGCCTTTATAGGTGAGTTTCCCTCAGCACCTAGTACATGGCCAGCATGTGAAGAAATGATCTTTGAATAAATGAATACATGAAAGAGCCACCCTTTTGGTCCAGAGAGAAACATTTGCTAAACCAAATCCAAATCAGGTGTGCATCTGTTAGGAGATCTGGAGCTGGGCCTTTGGCACTGACCTCTCAGGTATCAGCTGCTGTAAGCAGTATTCATTTCCAGAGTGTTTCACAAGTCATAGCATAGCAGTACACCCAGCATTTGTGCAAACAGCCCAGCCACCAGGCAGTGAGAGAGAGGGAGAGAAGGTGACAGAGAGAGGTGGAGAGACAGAGAGACTCTCTTAGAATCTGGTCATAAAGAAGAGTTAGTCATACCCAAGCAATGAAGACTGGCTGCAGAGAACAGAGCTCCGGAATAGCTTGTTGTGCCTTGGAGAGGAATGAATACTGTCTGCCAGTCCCTTCCTCACATTTTTATGGTCTTCAAAAGCAGAAGTGGGAAGATGAGAAATGTCCCCTTTGGTTAACTGGTGTCACAACCAAGTTTAAAAAAAAAAGAGGATGGATGGTGACTTCTGGGAGAAGGTAAACTAAGCTAATTCCCCAGTCCATGGAAGTGCAAGTGGCAGTGGGCCGAGACCCGCCGTGCACATGTGTCATCATGCAAATGAGTGTTGTCTTCTACAACCGCTATGCAGATTATGTTGACACTCATGTGGGATTTTCCTAGGTTAGAGAATGTACTGTTTGGAATTTTGGTAGGTATTGCAATGAATCTGTAGATTTCTTTGGGTAGAATGAACATTTTAACAATATTAATTCTTCCAATCCATGAACATGGAATATTTTCCCATTTCTTTGTGACTTTTTCTAGTTCTTTCATCAATGTCTTAGAGTTTTCAGGGTACAGGTCTTTCACACTCATGGTTAAGTTTATTCTTAAGTAGTTTATTGGTTTTGATGCTATTGTCAATGGGATTATTTTCTTCATTTCTCCTTCAGCTATTTTGTTGTTCATGTACAGAAATGCACCAGACTTTGTTTAGTTCAGCTACCATGGAGTGCCTGCCTCAGGACAGCCCTCACATTTCAGAATATGAATGAGTAGTTGGTTCATAACCTGTGCATGGAGTCTAGAAAAGGGACCTTCTCTACCCTCATTGGCACATCTATATTTTCACACTTACTATAGCAGTGAATTGAAACCTTACTCACTTATCTGGTTCCCGTAAGAGGCTGTGAACTCTTTTAAAGCTGGTTCTGCCACGATCCAGACTCAGGCAATAAATGTTTGCTGCCTGAGTGGGTGAGCAAGAATTTGACAGTGTTTTCACTCAAATAAGCATGTGCCTACTATGTACCAGCTGCTGTGCTTGCTCTGCACTGTCCATTGGAAGGAGCCTCTGACTTTTACAGGCAGGAGAGAAATAGATTCTACTGTGGGGCAAGGACAGCCCAGTGGGCTTGCTCACCAAGAGCCTTTTGATTCCTAGTGTGGCTCCTAGTGCCTTGATATCAGGAAGCCAGAGGAGTTCTGGCCAAGATGGAGGAACAGGTAGAAACCTTTCACTTCCTTGCACAACCAAAAGGAGGATAACAACCAATCTAAAATCAATAAACAACCAGAAGCACCAGCAAAATCAAACTGCACTAAAATCTGACAACCAAGGAATTAAAGAAAAAAATCAATCAGAGCAACCATACCGGTAAGATGGTGGACCTTGAAGCTGGCCAACTGAGAAAGACTGAGGCAAGGCGGCAGACCTTGTGGGTGGGGCTGACTTAAGGGGAAACTGAGACTCAGAGTTGACAGTGGACTATGGTGGTTGCCATGGTGGGAGAAACTCCCAGTCTCACAGAAGAGTCCACAGAGCTGAGCAGGCAAGCTGCATTGTTCCCTCTCTGCCCCCCGCCCCCCGCCCCAGGCAGTAGTGCGACAAAGAGGGCTGCCCTGCCAGGGTGAACACCTAAGGCCCCGCCCCCTTACAACTTATCAGCTACACCAAGACAAAGAAATATGGCCCAAATGAAAGAACAGAGCAAAACTTCAGAAAGAGAACTAAGTGATGAGGAGACAGCCAACCTATCTGATGGAGAATTTAAAGCCCTGGTAATCAAAATGCTCACAGATCTGATTGGGCTTGGTTGAAAAATGAAAAAACAAATGAAAGATACCCAAAATGAAATAAAGCAAAATATTCAGGGAACCAACAGTGATGGGAAGGAAACCAAGACTCACAGCAATGATTTGGAACAAAAGGAAAAAATAAACACCAACTGGAACAGAATGAAGAAATAAGAATTCAAAAAAGTGAAGAGTCTTACAAACCTCTGGGCCACCCCAAAATGTTCCAATATCTGAATTATAGGGGTGCCAAAAAGAGACGAATAACAGCAAGAAATTTGAAACTTATTCGAATGAAGGAAAACTTCCCCAATCTGGTGAAGGAAATAGACTTCTTCCTGGAAGAAGAAGAGAACTTCATCCAGGAAGAGAGTCCCAAAGAAGTTGGACCCAAAGAGGAACATACCAAGTCACATCATCATTAACTTACCCAAGATTAAAGACAAAGAGAAAATCCTAAAAGCAGCAAGAGAAAAGAAGACAGTTACCTAAAAAGGAGTGCCCATAAGGCTATCAGCGGATTTCTCCAAAGAAACCTTGCAGGCAAGAAGGGGCTGGAAAAAAGTAATCCCAGTCATGAAAGGCAAGGACCTACATCCAAGAATATTCTAGCCAATAAAGCTTTCATTTAGAATGGAAGGGCAGATAAAGTGCTTCCAAAATAAGGTCAAGTTAAAGGAGTTCGTCATCTTTAAGCCCTTATTATATGAAATGTGAAAGGGACTTATCAAAGAAATAGAAGATCAAAAATATGAACAGTAAGACTTCCGGCCAAGATGGAGGCATAAGTGGACACACTGTGCCTCCTCGCACACCCAAAATTAAGGACAATGAAGATTTAGAAACAAGAAAACAACCACGACTAACAGAAAATTGAACTGTAGGGAAGTGTGACAACCATTCATTCAAACTGGTAAGAGGGGTAGAGTCACGGCAGGAAAAAGCAGAGGTTGGTGGACCTGGGAGCACAGGAGCCCCAGGCGTGCAGGCTGTGGTTAGCGGACCCTGGGCGCAGGGTGGCAACGGGCAGACCCAGTGAGGTCGTGCAAGGCGGCTGGCTGACCAGGTGGTCCCACATTCACACGCAGATAATCCAGATGAAAATGGGGAGCAAGACAGACCTCGTAACCCAGGGCTCCAGCGCCTGGAAATAAAACCTAAAAACACTGATTGAAAACACTTGTGGGGGTTGAGGTGCTGGGAGAGACTCCCAGTCTCACAGGAGAGTTGGTTGGAGAGCCCACAGGGTCCTAGAATGTGCACAAGCCCACCCACATGGGAATCAGCACCAGAAGGGCCCAATTTGCTTGTGGAAAGCGGCAGAAGGGACTGAAATACGAGAGACAGTGGAGCAAGTGCCATTGTTCTCTCTCAGACCCCGCCCCCACATCCAGCATCACTACCCAGTGACTGGGCTGCACTGCCCTGCCCTGGTGAACACCTAAGGCTCTGCCCCTCACTATGTGACAGCTGTGACCAGACCAAAAAAAAAAAAAAAAAGGCTCAAATGGGAGAACAGATCAAAGTCCCAGAGCCAATTCATCTAAGCGACGAAGAGAGAGCCAACCTATCAGATGCACAGTTAAAAGCACTGGTGATCAGGATGCTCACAGAACTGCTTGATTTTGGTCGCAAATGAAGGCTACAATAAGTGAAATGAAGGCAAATGCACAGGGAACCAATAGCGATGGGAGGAAAACTGGGACTCAAATCAATGGAGTGGACCAGAAGGAAGAAAGAAACAACCAAACAGGAAAGAATGAAGAAATAAGAATTCAAAAAAATGGTAAGAGGCTTAGGAACCTCCAGGACATCTTTAAACAACCCAACATCCGAATTATAGGGATATCAGAAGGGGAAGAGGAAGAGCAACAAGTGGAAAACTTATCTGAACAAATAATAAAGGAGAACTCCCCCAATCTGGCAAAGGAAATAGACTTCCAGGAAGTCCAGGACGCTCAGAGTCCCAAAGAAGGTGGACCCAAGGGGGAACACACCAGGGCACATACATCATAATTCCATTAGCCAAGATTCAAATGAAGGAGAGAATTCTAGAAGCAGCAAGGGATAAGGGGACAGTCACCTACAAAGGAGTTCCCATCAGACTGTCAACTGATTTCTCAAAAGAGACCTTACAGGCAAGAAGGGGCTGAAAAGAAGTATTCCAAGTCATGAAAGGCAAGGACCTATATCCAAGATTACTCTATCCAGCAAAACTATCATTTAGAATGGGAGGGCAGATAAAGTGCTTCTCAGATAAGGTCAAGTTAAAGGAGTTCATCATCACCAAGCCCTTATTATATGAAATGTTAAAGGGACTTATCTAAGAAAAAGAAGATAAAAAATATGACAGTAAAAAGACAGCAAACTCACAGATATTAACAACCACATCTAAAACAAAAGCAAACACTAGAATAGGAACAGAAACACAGAAATGGAGATCACATGGAGGGTCAACAACAGGGGAGTGGGAGGAGGAGAGGGGGGGAAGGTACAGAGAATAAGTAGCATAGATGGTGGGTAAAAAATAGACAGGGGAATGGCAAGAACAGTGTGGGAAATGTAGAAGCTAAAGAACTTATGACACATGGACATGAACTAAAGAGGGGAAGGTGGGTAGGAGGGAGTGTGCAGGGTGGAAGGGAATGAAGGGAGGGAAATGGGACAACTGTAATAGCATAATCAATAAAATATATTTAAAATACGAACAGTAAAATGACAACAAACTCACAACTATCAACCAATGAACCTAAAAGAAAAGAAAAACAATGAAAATAAAAACTAAGCAAACAATCAGAACAGGAACAGAATCAGAGAAATGAACATTACATGGAGGGATTTTAGTGGGGAGGGGGAAGGAGAGGGATGGGGGGAAGGTACAGGGAAGAAGAAGCATAATTAGTAGTCATAAAATAGATGGGGAAAGATAAAAATGGTATAGGAAACAGAGGACTCAAAGAACCTATGTGTGCAGCCCATGGACATGAACTAAGTGGGGAATGCTGAAGGGTTGGAGGGGCAGGGCAGAGGAGGGATTAGGGGGAAAATTGGGAAAACTATAATAGCATAATCAATTAAAAATTATAAAAAAGGAAGACAGACACAAGAGTTCTATCTTTGGTAAGTTACATGTTCCATGGGAATCTGAAAGCTGCATCCTATTTAATGTATCAATTTCTTCTGAGTTTGGTAATCAGTGGCCTGTTCCAAGTTCTAATCCCTCATAAAATTGGGTGACATCCCTGAGGCCTTGTCCAGGGAGTCCCGAGAACTCCTCTGTTTTGCCTCCACACCATCCACTCTGCAAAATAACCACTGACCCCCAAGCCTCAGTAATAGAACTACCCACTTCCTCAGAGTTTTTATGTTGGGATCAGCAGGACCTGCTAGTCTGCGAGCTCTGTGGCTCTGCTGACAGAAAACACGAGATGCTCTCAATCTGTAGGTGTGATTAGAAGCCGACCGAGGGATGAAAGCCGGTGAAAGGGAAGGAGGTATGCTGGGGACTGGAGCCGTGTGCAAACCTGCTCCTAGGGCATGAAATGGAAGTAGGAATTTCAAATCTACTTCTCCGTCTCTTGGTATCCAAGGTGTATGAGTCTCACTCTTTCTGCTCAAGGGAAATTTTGGAGCCATGGGGCAATGCCCCTTGACGTAGTTGCCTACAGTAGTCTCTACATGTCTCATCCCAGCTGTGCGCTCAAAACCTGGCAGCATCCTGTCCCTCTAAGGAAGTGAAACATCTTGTGTCACGCAAGCAGATTGCACAATACATGCATTAAACTGTGTCTCTCCAAGGAGTCCACTCAGATCACAGAGAGCAGAGATAGTTGCCCTGGGGTGGGCAGCTGGGAGAGTGGTGATAATGTAGATAGTGACTCAGGCCCTAGGAAATGGAGACAGCAGAGGCGAGAAGTGGGCAGTGCTAGGATGCTGTGGGAAGCTCCAGCTTTGGGGAAATTCTTCAGTTCTTATGTCACTCAAACCCTTCTCAGCTGCAAGTTGCCTTCTACCCTGGCAGGTCATTCTTCCAAGAAAGGAGACTGGCATTTACTCAGAGCAGCAAGTGCCACAGTACTATCTCTGATCATGGGCTTCTGCCCTCTCTGATTGAGATTGGCATCACCCAAACGGTCTTCAGTCACTTTAAAGAAGAAGACAAGCAAACGATCACAGCTAGTGTCTTACATTATCAGGGATGAATGTAGTAATAATGCCTGCTGTCTGCCGTGAGCCATTCCTTAGTGTTCCTTTTCTTGCTCAGAACAGAACTAAGCCATGGCTGTCCCCATCATTTCCCCCAGATCCCAGCTCATCCTTGGCATTGATTTCCTAGCATGGTTCTGCCTTCCCTTCCATAATTCCTATGGGTCTCCCTGGTATCTGAAAGTATAAATGTCCTATGTAACCATATCTGTCTCCATGGATACATCTCTCCTTTGCTCTCTGCTTTGAGTTTATTTGGGATTGGACAGTTGGATTTTCAGTTTTGAGGCCTCTGCTCTTCCTCTTACAGCATCATCTCCTTGGGCCTGCCACTACCTCTTGGACCCAGGTCCTCAAGAAGGGCTTAGCTACACAAGCAGGTGGCTGGGTCTGGTAAGGTGTATGGTCTCCAGTGCCTTCTCTACCTCTGAGAGGCCAAGGAAACCTTTTCCTTCCTTTAGATCCAGCAAAGAAAGCCCCAGGGGTGGGGGTACGGTGAATGCCAGGCCCACATACTTTGCATCTCTTCTCATGTGATGTCACAAGGGTTGGCCACAGCACAGGGCTCTGGTGCCACTTACACAAGGGTGTGGAAGTGTTTGTTCATGAAGGGCCATAGAAAAAAGGCTGCTACACAGGACCAATTTTTCAAAATAGGTTTTCACAGTGAGTGATATTTGATAAGATAGTTCTAGAACTAATCTAAGTTAACGAATCATGCGCACAAGCAGAAAATTGTATATTAGAGCTAGTAGTAATTTAAAAAAACAGAAAAGGGACAGTGGTAAATATTTTAGGCTCTGCAGGTCATATGGTCCCTTGCAACTGCTGACCTCAGCCCTTGTTGTGAGAAAGCAGCCACCAGTGATATGTAGATGGGCAGCCCTAGCAGGATTTGCCCTGTGGGTCGTGGGATGCAAGCCCCTGTGCTACAGTGTTGTAACTTACCGTTTTCTGTGATACAAATTCAGAAACAATACTTAAAAAAAAAAAAAAGTTGTCCTTTACTGAGCACCTACTGAGGGCCAGGCACTTTTGTCTCGTGTTCTTATTTAGCCTTCACAATAAACTTTATGGCAGATAATATCAGCCCATTTCACCTATGGGGAAGCTGAGGCCAACAGGAGTGACTTATCTAAGACCGCGCAACCAGTAAATACTGGAACCATGACTCAGACTCAGATTAGTTGAACCCAAACCAGATCCTTTTTAAAAACCATTTTTAATTGTTTCAACATTTATTGCCCCGATCTTGTGCGGTGCATGGTGCCCTTTCTCAACAATCTGATTATGTTTTAAATGGCATCTGGTCGGCAGGTGTGTGGATCTCGGAGGCTCTGCCCTGCAGGTCTCCACGTGGCCCTTGCTGCCCTGCTCCCTTGGCCTCCCACCTGGCTGCGATGTATGTGTGAACTTTCTTCTTTCTTCTTCTCTCAGGGCAGCCCTGGGGCTTTCTAAGCTGGGTTTTTAGTTCTTTCTCTTCCCTTTCCGGAGTCTCTTCCTTATTCCTGTTCATGTTTCCACCTGCTACTGGCAGCTCTGTTGTTTGATTTCCTTTGTCCTTTCCTTTTTCCTGAAAAGACAAAAGATCTCATTGTTACAGTGCTGTCCAAAAATCCCTTTTGGGCTCTACCCTGGAATCATGTTTATTTTTATGGTGCTAAAAAATATACTTTTCTCCTAAACCACCCATTGTATCTGATTCTAACCACTGGTCATTACATCGCTAATGAGGATTGGCCATGCCTTTCTAGGATGTGGTTAATTTCACTTCTTCAGTCACTTCCTCCTTGCTGTCCAGAATTGGGTTTTCCATCTTCTGGGACAGGAAGTTCTCACAAAGCCACTCAGGATTTGCTGGGTGTGTTGGCCAAGCCCGGTACCCAAATTCTCAGTAGCTACCTCTGCGAATTACTGAGCTTTGTGGAATGAGGAAGCAAAACTGTCATAAAAATTCTGCCCAAATTTCAATACAATGGAAAGATATTCCAGAATTCACCAATGTCTGACATTAGAGGTTTGGAAAATATTCTATCATTTAATAATAAATCTATGAGGAGGACACACAGGACCCATTTTTCAAAACAGGTTTTTACCAGCAGTGGCATAGTTCCAGAGCCTACCTGTCACAGTTAAGTGATGACATGTGCAACAGAGAGTTACATGTTAGAGCTGATAGTGGTTTAAAAATATCCTTCTTAGGCTTTTTGTTAATGTACCTGCTCATTTTCACTGTTTCAAATAATACAAAATTATTTAAAGTACATAGGGGAAGCTCTCCACACCCACTGCCCCACTGCCTGTCACTGGATAAGCCATTTGACCAGAAAGTGTCCTAGTCACTGGCACCCGAGGACTCATCCACCCATCCACTCATCCTCCACCACCAGTTCCCTGAACTGGCCTCTTCTGAGCGCTTCCCGGATGCCTGGGATCCATAGGTTTCTATTCACTCTCACTTCAGTGTGGTCTAAGCCCCTGTTCCCTCTCACCTTAAGTCACCTACTCACTGGTTCGTTTGCTGCCATGGAAACTCTATCCATCTACTTCTCACATGCCAGCCACAGAGATCTCTCTGCAGAACAAATCTGGTGACATCTAGCCCTTGCTCAAAGTCCATCACTGGCTCCCACCCAGAGCTCCAGGGCATGGCAAGCAAGGCCACTGTGGAATCCTCAGCTCTCCTCTCCCACCCCCCCCCCAGCCCCTCCAAACTATCTGCAGGCCCTTGAATGTGATTTTCTTTCTTGCCTCTGTACTTTGCACAGCCATTCTTCCTTCTGGAACCCCCTTTTCTTCTTTGTGGTTAGGCAAATTCCTAGCCCTTCAAGACTCAGCTTTCATTTCACCTCCTCCACGACAAGCCTCTTCCCCAGCTGAGTGGTGGATGCATTTGCTCTGTGTGGTGCCTCAGTGCCCTCTGTCCACCCCCTCATGGGTTTTACTTGCTTGTCTCCCTACCGGCAATGCACCGGTTGCAGAGCTGGTGTTAGAGCCCTCATCTCCTGCCCGGAGCTTGATGGTGCTCTATCAATGTTGGCTGAAGCTGGGACCCCTTGTGCCGCCACCCTCACTGCTTCCATCTTGAGCTAGGAAAGCATTTACTTAGGAACTGGCATCTTTGGGTCAAAAGCAGAGACTCAGAAGAATTACAGTGTCCAGCTCAGAACGGGCTCATCAGCAGACGCCCTTGCTGATAAGGAGGCAGCAGGGAACCCAGGACACCTGTAGGCAGGTGGCTCTGGCCTGATGGGGGTTGTTCTCTTGGAGAAGTGCTGTTCCTGACACAGAGGCCCAGCACACACCTTGCTGCCCTGGCTTGAATCAGAGCGGTGTCCACCTGCTTTTCTGGGGAGTTTGGAGCCCTTTGTGAAGTTTTCTGGGACAGGGAGGTGATGGGACTGACACTCTAGCCAGTGAGAAGTGTTGTTCTCCTGTCCATGTTTCTCCAGAAATACATGGGAGGTAAACTTCTGGATAGACACTCCTGTTTCTACCATGGCAGGGTTTTTTGTTGTTGTTGTTGTTGTTGATGTTTGTTTGTTTTTAAATCCTCACCCGAGGACATTTTAAAATTGATTTTATAGGGAGAAAAAGGGAGAGAGAATCATCAGTGTAAGAGAGAAGCCTCTATTGATGGCCTCCTGTATGTGCCTGGACCGGGAATCGAACTTGCAACCTAGCTATGTGCACTAACCAGGAATCAGACCCAAAACCCTTGCGTTATAGGATGATGCCCCAACCAATTGAACCACACCGACCAGGGCCCAGATGGCAGTGTTAAAGTGTTTCTTGAGGGCTTTCCAAATTCCTCTGAGAAGGCAGGAGTTTCAGAAAGATGAAGTCGAGGTGATGGCATGATGGGACAAGCAGCTTTTACAATGACTTCCATCCTCCGGTCTCCCATCCACTCACCCACCTGTGCACCCATCCACCACACCAGGCACTGCTGGAGCCGTGTGTGTGTGCACACAGGGAGGGGGGGAGCAGCACGACACAGGCGTGCCAGCTGTCCTCATCCCCTCCTCTCCCTCATCCTCAAGGAGTTTCAAAGATACACACAATTCAAGACAAAGTGTGGCCAGTGGTGTATGAACTGCCACGGAGGGGTCATCTGCCCTTTCTGCCACACACACTCAAGGACATGCCGGACACAGGAGGGAGAGAAAGTAGGCTCCAGGCTACACACTGGCTGCTTTCTGGGAAGTTGTGGGCTCCTTTTGGAGGGTTTGTTTACTGCAGAGCAGAGCTGAGGATGTGAAGCCTCAGGAAAGGTGGGACTGAGTGTTTGCTCACAGGACAAGCAACTGTGAGAAAGAACTGGGCTAGTCTCCATGTAGCCATTATCACTGTCTGGCCTGGGACTCTGAAAAGAATGGATTTCTACTGTCCGACATCCATCCGTGGAGAGAGAGCGCTGGGGCAGAAGAAGTCCTGGTGGGTGTGGGGAAACCTTTCTCTGTTGGGCCTCCAGGCAGCCAGAGCCAGAACTCTGAGCCTGGGACCTGCCTGGAGCTCACCCTGGACTGTGGGGCTGGGAGCAGCCACACTGCCCATTATGGCAGCTTCACTTCCCCCCCCTCATCCTCCAGCTTTCAGAAAAGCCTCACTGAAGGCAGGAAGGTCATTTCAGGGGAGTGCATTGTCCCCTCTCCAGGACTGATGTGGCAGGAGCAGTTCAGGACCATTCCGTGCCCAGCAGAGCAACCGCCTCATGCAGGGTCCCGAGGGTGGGGGCTGAGCACCTTGGCTCACACAGCACAGCAGACGTAAGAGCAGTGCTGGCCAATAGCTGGTGCTCATCCCAGTCTGACTGACCTGAGTAAGTGAATGAATGAATGAAAGTCACTGGCCGCAGATACAGCTGTGGAAGCCGGAGGTGGAGGCCAGAGGGTGGGTGCTGATGCAGTGTCACTGGGGACACATCGACGGGGGCTCATAATTAGGCATAAGGCATGTCTGATCTCTGCCAAAACCTGGGCATGACGTATGTGGTTAATGGACTGAAGGGGAGTGGAATAGGCTGCCCCAAATGCGCCATTTTGGCATGAGGATTATTTTGAGCTGAAGGCAACTGAGACCCACAGACTCAGGAAAAACTTTTTACCCCCCCCCCCTTAACTGCCTAAAACAATGTAAATCAGGGTCTGTACCTGAAGGAGAGCTATTACCAGCGATACCTTTTTATCTGAAGACTCCCCTGCACAGCAGGGCAAACATCTGCGTTTTTCTCCTGCGAATTGCCCTCCTCACCTTGGAAGCCACAGGCCTCTGTCCCATTCCTTAACCTCAACTGCTCGACTGACGTTGAGTCTCACACTTATTTGTGTGCAAAATTAAGTTTGTTTTTCTCCTGTTAATCTGTCTTATGTCAGTTTAATTGTCAGACCAGCCAAAGAGCCTAGGAGGGAAGAAGGGAACATTTTTCTGCCCCTACAGCATCCTCAGCACTGTCCTCTCTCCTGTCCAGGAGCACAACTTTAACTTTTCTGTCCCCTAGAGCCTGCCCTGGCTGGGCACCTGGAAGGTTTGTACTGAGCGGAGGGAGGTATAAAGAAACAGGTGTGGGGGCCCTGTATCAAGACGTGATGTGAAAGGGAGTGACCGTGGGTGCATCGGGAGGAACGGGAGGGCCCAGAGTGCCTGGGTGGCTGATGTCATTTGTCTCCAGCAGGGGGCCTGTTCTTGCTTGTGGCTGCAGAATGCTTACGGACTAGGGAGCTCGTGGTTCACAGCTGTGCTTGTGATGGAGCCTTGGCACCTCTCTTCAGGGGAAAGCCTCCCCCACTTTTGTGGGTTTGGGCAGAAGCCATGCCCTCAGCGTGCCTTACTGCAGTGTCATGGGTCCGCTTAGACGGGTCTCCTTCTCTGAGACCCTGTGCCAGCAGGCACTCCCACCTCTTGGCCTCTCACCCTTGCTCACCATGTTCAGCACATAGGCCTCCTGTCTGACACTTGAACTTGTCAATCTTGCCCTCAACAGAGGAACAGTGGATTTATCATTATTGAGTGAACACTGATCAAATAAGCTCTCCCTCGACATTCCTGCCTCTTGACTTCTGCTGGCTTCCATCTGAGGTTTCACTGCCTGCTCCCCATACAATGCAGGCCCTGGAAAGTCAGCCACTCAGTTCTGTGTCTTTGGGGGGGAGGTTCATGACTCTGGGTCCTGCCGCTCTGGTTAACTGGCAAATTTCTCTGCTCTCTTTCACTTCTGTATGGGGCTTCCTGAAATTGCTTGTTCTGTCTAGAGAATGACCTTACCCCGCGGAGCTTAAGGCAACTGAGACCTCTTGCTCGCATCTCTTCTCCTGAGGCTTTGAGGTCAGGTTGTCGCTGAGGACAACACTCGCCCCAGGGAAGCAGCAGATCTGGCAGGTAACAGACTGCCTCACAGGTACCCACCTTTCAGCTCAGTTTTTCTCACCCACACTGGGTGTCTAGCTGGAGGGAGGCCAGGGTGCTGTCCTGTGCCCCTGGGGAGTTCCTACTGAAAAAATGTCAGTGTTGGCAGGAGCCACATCCTCCAGAGGACCTTGCTCAGCCAGTGCTGACACTAGGAGCGGAGCCTGACTGTCATTTTATAAGTGGCTTCATTGAAAAGGAGACTGTTATGCATGGAGATGGGGGAAAGGAATAGCCCTTAGTGTTTTCTCTGAACCCGCACCTTCTTGCTGGCTTAGCACAGACTGATTGCCAACCACTCAGCCCTTGCATAGACAACTGGCTTCAGGGATCAGCCTGCCTTTGTGAATTCCAGGTTCTTCGACTCCTTCTTTCCAGAAGTTGATTTCCTAGGAGACACTTTTCAACAGTAAAGCCTACCTTAGAATTCACCTCAGATTCACCATATTCTGGGACAGAGAACTTGGCTCCTACTTCCTTCAAGTTCTAGTCAGGAAGAAAGCAGTCCTACAGGTGGGCAACCAGCTAGTCACGTCAACACCAGAAGAAGACCTTTCCCCTGAGTCCCCAGGCAACATGCCTCCTTGCTGCTCAGTGGGGAACTGCTCTGAATGTCACTGTGGGGACAGTTTAACCCTCCCCACAGGTCTGCAGGCTCCTGGAGGCTGTGATGTCTCCTTCCCCTGTGACTTGGCACATAGACCAAATTAACACTGGGTGAGTTGGAAAGACCAGTTTGGGGACCAGATGGATCTCTGTCCTCCTAGCCTAGCCCCAGAAGCCACTCAGCTTCCTGGCCTGATGTCCTTGTTTGAAATGAGGACAGCAGTCCTGTCTCTCAGGCTTGTTATAAACAATGCCCCATGTGTGGAAGCACCTAACAGAGAAGGGCCATGGTTGACACGCAGGAAATATTAGTTTGCCTGCCTCCCTCCTTCTTCCTCCCCTCCTAGTGTGTGTGGCCTCATTTCCACTGCATTTCCCTTCAATCTGTTGTTGGGTGAGTGTGAGTATGTGTAGTAGAGACTGGAGCCCAATTGCCCCAGGGCTGCAATGAGATGGGAACACTGTCCCCATGTGCATCACTGTCGCTTTACCTCATTGGTTCCTTAAGGCCTGTGTCTATACAGAGACCCTCAGGAGCTCACCACACTGGGGCTTCCTGAGTTTTCCAGCTTCCTTAACAATTTAGCATCATCCATTCCCAAAGTCTAATTACCTTCCACAGAGTAATTTCAGTACACCTAGGAATTCAAAGATGAGTTAAACATGGCACCTCTCTTCAGAGAGCTTATCTTGACCACAGGAAATTCCTCTTAGGGGTGGAGAAGAGGCTGGGTACCTTTTGGGAAGGCTCCATTTTAGCAGTTGCACAGAGACATCCTTGTCCACAGCTTCCTACCTTGGCCCTTCTATTCTCTCAAAGTGCCAGTCATTCCCCCTTCCTCTTAATCTGCCCACCACTTTGGCTCTCTCGTCCATTCAGTTTAGTTTCTATGCTCCATTCTCCAGCCATTTCTTGCTGGTCTTCTCACTTTCTCTTTCCAGCTCCCACTGGACAACACCCCAGGCCTGGTAGTGTGGATGGCCTGCTTCCTCTGCGCTTCTGGCAGGGATGTGAAGGGTTGTTGGGGAAAGCTTTCTAGCCTCACACATGGCTGCTACCTTGATGCTCCGACACCCTGTGGGCTCCTACACTACGTGATAGTGCTACAGAACTTTCCCAACCCACTGCCCTCAGCAGTGATTTCCAACATCACCACTGACTTCAAGTCATGACCCCAACTCTCCTTCACACTCAGCCCAGGAAAATAGCCACCATCATAGTAGAGGGTCTCAGCATTTCCCACCACATTCCCAACTGCATTCCACCCACCCCAGCCCACTGTTCTCTCATTGCTGGATGTGTAGCTGCTCCTCAGCCTCCCTGGGCTGTTCCATTCACCCAAGCCCTGAACCTCCTGACCCACCATCATGTAATAAAGACTCTATGTGGTCGTTGTCCCTGGTCCTGACAGGGAGCTCTGAAAACCCTGGAATTTCCTCAGTGAGAGATAAATGATCTGATACTTCTAGTCCCCCTAGAGAGCTTCAGGATGGTGGCAGGTCTCCAGAAAGGCCAACCACGTAGGTAGAGGGTTGGGGCTTTGAGTCACAGGATATCAGCCATTTCTCATGCCTCCTGGGAGGGAAGGGGAACTGGAGATTAAGTTTGATCATGTGGCCAATGATTTATTTAATCAATCATAACTTAATACAATCCTTTCCAAAGCTCTGGATCCTGGAGCTTGGAGGAACTTCCTGGTTGTGGCTAGCCATTTGGCTGGTCCTCCTGATTATATCTATTATAATAAAACAACATCAATAACAACAAGAAAAACAACAATAATAATATGATAGCACTTTTGTGAGTTCTATGAATCTTTCTAATGAGTTACCAAATTGAAGGGGTCATGGGAACCTCTAAATTTATAGCCAGCCAGTCAAAAGTGAGGATGGCCTAGGGACTCCTGAAGTGTGACTGGCATCTGAGCTAAGGAGGGTCTTGTTGGGGCACGTCCCTTCACTTGTGGGGTCTGCCTGCACTAACTCTGGGTGGTTATTGCTACAGTTGAATTGAAGTGAACCTGGTGGGGTTGAAACAAAATATGGTCCTCTCAAGGATTTTACTATTTTGATCTCTCTCTTGCTCTCTCTCCATCTCCAGCTCTCTCTCTGTGTCTGTCTCTGTCTCTCACCATTTTCCTCTCTACTGGCTCCTTCTCACCAGGCCCACTCATATCTTGCTTATCTAAACCAGAACAACAAAGACCCCACTTTACTTACTGATTTGTTTCTCTGGAAGAGATGCCTTCACTTGCTCCTCCCCCCACTCCTCAGCCCTCGATGGTTTTGCTTCCTCCACCACTTGATTGAAACTTCTCTCATGAAGGCCATTCTTGACCTCATACTCCACAGGTAATTTTCAGCCTTTTTAAAAAAAACATTTTTGACTTCTCAGCAGCATTTCACACTATGGGTCACTTTCTTTCTTCTTAAACTACAACCCCTTCCTGTGGCACTTTCTGTGGTACTATACCGGTTTTCTTATGGCTATTCCTCTCCAGTTTCCTCTGCAGTCTCTGTCCACCCCTTAGCTAGTCCAGATAGCTCCTAGTGTCCACTCCTGCCCTCCTCTTTGATTTCTAGCCCATGAAAATCTCACCATCCTGGTATTCATCACATCAAAGACTCTTGTCACTCACCATTCTGGCCCACCTAATCAGCCATCCCATGTGGTTCCTTCTCCCTCCCAAATACCTCCTGTCTCTGCACTTCTGCTCTCTGCCTCTGCTGCTCCCTGGGCAAGAAACCAGCCCCAAGTCCTCCTCATACTCCCCCTGTTCCCCACCCTACAGCCTCATGTAAGCATCTGTGGTAGAGCCACAGCCTACATGCCTGGCCCCTAGCAAATGCCAGTGACTTTCTGTTGAATGAATGAATTAATTAATGAATATTATGTTCTTGCTTCAAACCTTTCAGTAGTGTCCCATGGCCCTTGGCGTCCAAGCTCCTGGACACAGTTTCAAGCCCTCCTGACCCTGCTCTCTTCCACACTGCTCTCTTTGGCCTTGAATGTGTCACACTCACCTCCCCTTGTTCTGTAGCACCTGCCCTTCCCTTGGGCCCAATGACTATTATTCTCAGCTTTCATGGACCTTTTCCTGCTTCACTGCTGTATGTTCCTAGTTACTTCCTGTACCACCTACGGTATACTTACTACATCTTACTGCAGGTGTTTGCAGTTCCAGTAGTGCACCCATTAGCAGCATCTCAGTACCCACCTCAGTCCACAGCCTTGGCCGTACTTGTCATAGCCAGACTTTCAAAGTTTTGACAGTCTGTTTGGTGTAAGAGGGTATTTGACTGTGACTTGTGACTTAATTTCCATTTCTGCAATTTTTAATGAGGTTGAGCATCTTTTCAGATGGTTACTAGGCATTTGTATTTACTCTTCTGTGAAATGCATGTACTTTGTCCTATTGGATTTTTTCTTATTTATTTGTGTGAGCTCTTTATATATCCTGAATATCAATCCTTTGTAAATATATATGTTGCAAATGTTTTATACCATTTTGTGGCTTTTCTTTTTTTACTTTTTAATGGTATCTTTTAATGAAAAAACTTAACACATAAAATGAAGCCAAACTGACTAGTTTTCTGTATGTGATTTATGCCTTTGGTGTCTTGTTTATGCAATCTCTCCCTGCCTAAATCACAAAGATATTCTCCCATATTTTGTCCTAAAAGTTCTAAAGTTTTGCTTTTCTATTTGGGCCATGGTTTATCTTTAATTGTCTGGCTTCTCTCTTGGAGAGAAAATGCACAAAGTCAGGGGCATTGGTCTTGTTGACCGTAGACCCTTGTGGTGATCGGCACCCAGTGAGGGGTCAGTGACTTACCGACTGAGTGACTGATCGAAAGATTAAAAGTAGAAACAAAATGGAGTGGAGTTCAGAAGAAGCAAGGGATAGCTGTGGAAGGTTGAGGGAAGAGAGAAAGTAGGACTGTAGTTCTCAATCTTGGGTCTACCCTGGAACCCACTGGGAAGCATTGGCATGTGCTGGGGAGGCTCCACCCTAAAAGGCTCCCTGTGACTGGCCTGAGGGATGGTCCAGGCACAAAGTGATCCCAGTGTGGGCTCATGGCTGAGAGCCACTGGGTTTAGAGGTTAAAATAATGCAGTGGTCAAGGGTCAACAAACTTGGGCTTGAACTTCAACCTTATCACTGACCAGCTGTGTGCTCTTGCCTCTTTGCTCACCTATGGTCATGGGAGCAATAACACCTGCTGGCCACCATGACTGTGGGAGTTACAGAAAATAAACATGTTCCGGAATGGGGGGTGTTCTTTTTTTTTTTAAATTTTATTTTAATTGTTGTTCTTATACAGTTTTCTGTCTTCTACTCCCATCCCAGCCCACCACCCCAGCCCTCCCCACCTCCCTCCCATTTCCACCCCCCCCCCCAGCTTTTGTCCATGTGTCCTTCATACTTGTTGCTCTAAACCCTTCCCCTTTTCCCTGGATATTCCTATCCCTCTCCTCTCGTTCTCAATGTCAGTGTCTTTGGTTATATTATGCTTGTTTGTTTGTTCTGTTAATTAGGATCCTGTTAAAGGTGAGATTATAAGGGGTGTTCTTAATACTTTGCAGTTTCTGGGGTTGTTTTTCTTTTTCAAAGAGGGGTGGCATTTGAGCCAGACCTTGATGACTGGGTCAGATATAAACATGTAATTATTGGGAGGGAAGCACAATTCAGGTGGAGGAAATGTCATGATCAAACCGGCTGGGGAGAGAGCAGGCCTGTCAGCACTGCTGAGAGGGCAAGAAGGAGGCTAGGGGTGGGGTCGGGTGGCCAGCCAGGTGCAAAGGGCATAGCTTCTCAGGATTCTCATGGATACTGCTGTCCTCCCAAAAGTTATAAGTGAGTAAAGGTTCTGGTCTCTCTTTCTTTTCCTCATTCCAGGAAAGACCAATGTCTGGTGTTTAGGAAGAGAGTCCAGGAAGGGGAAGTGAGAGTCAGGGGAGCAGAATGCAAGAAAGGGTCCTTGCAGGTTGGCAGAGGATGAGGGTTTTGGTCTCCAGAGGAGGGTCTTGGGAGTGGTGAGGAGTTTACATTAGGCCAGATAGGATGTATTTTTGTGGGAAATGTATGAGGGGTAGGACTGCTTTAGTCAGCTTCTCAAAATGCCAAGCCTTTTGATAATCTTCAAAAGCCTCATAGAGGGGTTTTAAATCTGGCTTTCAAGTTCATAGGTTATTACTATAGCAACAATTGGAAACTACGTGGGAAAACTCATGTTAGTGGCCTGGATGTTCTCTTGGTACTAGAAGTGGCTTAAGATGAGGTCCAGGCTCATATCTTTGACTGCTCACCTGGCAGGGTCACCTGGCTGTCCCATAGGCATCTTCAGCTTCACATGTCCTGAATAGAACAGTGGTTTCCCTGCCCAACCTGTCTCTCCCTTAGACCCCACTTCTCACTAAATGGTCCTGTAATTGATTACTGAGTCACTGAAGTAGAAGTCTTAGCCCTGGTGCTGGATTCCTCCCTGTCTCTATCTTGTGACAGTCCCCACCCCATTTTTCTGGAATAGCTCCACCTTTGTGCTACCGGCTTATTCTACCCCCTCATGGTGGTTCACCTCCTCCTGCCAAGCACTCCCCAGTTAATTTCATGAGATCCTAAATGTAACCCGTACAAATGAGTGGAGTCATGCATGCACATTAATCTTCCTTAATCATTTTGTATTTATGTCTGAAAACATACCATCTTTCTTCACTTGCCAACTAACAGACTTTATTAGTTGACAAAAATCAGCTGATAGCATCAGTACTAAGTTGACTGTTGTTGAACACTCAACTTTAATCACTCTGACTAGTGTACATGGGAGTTATCCTTGGCAAAAGGTAATTGAGTTTTCCAAAACAAAGAGAAATTTTGGGTGTGGCCATAGAACCTGATTCATAGAATTATATTTTTAGAAGGATCTCAGCATTGCTTTTAAAGAGCTTTGACAGGCCCTGGCCAGATAGCTCAATTGGTTAGAGAATTGTCCTTATATGCCAAGGTTGTGGGTTTGATCCCTGGTCAGGGCATAGACAAGAATAAGCCAAAGGATGCATAAATAATGGAACAACAAATCAATATTTTTCTCTCTTTCACACACACATAAAAGTTTTGAAAGATGCCTTGGGGAATATCTGCTCTTCGGGGGTTACCAAGGTGCAAGTGCTTGGCCTTAGCATCCTTGTTTCTATTGCATTGTCTGGGATCCACTCTTCAGGGACCATTGACAATAATCAGATTCACAAGGGGTTGACTGATAATCTAGAATGCCAACGTACAATATTACATCTATGGTGCAGGCTGTATTTATAGCGACTGTGTGTAGTAAAGCTCAGGATTCAAGTCCCAACAAATATATAACATGTGTGAGAACTATCAGACTGAATACTTCTAGGAAAATCCAAATTTGTGATGGCCATTGACATACCTTTCTGCGGACAAGAGTTAACAAGATCTATACATTTATAAAGAAATTTTAGCATGTTTTGGATGAACCGTTGGTTGGATAAACTGATAGGGCTACCATGTGAGGGATTGTAGGCTGTTGTCCTGAGTATTTTGATTGATTTCAAAGCTATACCTATTTTTGTCATGAAATACTCTGGATTCTTAAAAAAAGGCGGGTTCTATTTTGCTGAGAAGTACTGAGCTATTTACCTGAAATGGATAGGGCTGAGAGGTAATCTAAGCCTGTCTAGATGTGGACACATGGCTGAGTCTAGCTGGCAGCTCCGATGCAGAGAGGAGGGAAAGCGAGAAGAGAAGATTCAAAAGGAGGTGCTGTGCTGAGCTCTGGGTGAACCGGCTGGTCTGTGTTATCAGGGAGGTTGGCCTAGTGAACCTCGGGGAGGCAGGAGTTTATTCCTGTGAACTTATTGATGCTGCTACCTGAAGAGAACTGGAAAAATTAAGTGGAGTAAGAATGGGCCTCTGATCTCAAGAGGCTCATTTTTCAGGGAAGACGGACAAAAATATTGAATAATTATGATAGGATGTCTCAGATGCTCTGACAGAAGTTTGTGCATGAGACCAAAGGAGGTCCAGAAAACTGAGTCTGGGAGTGGGAGGACACACTTGTGAGCAGCTGCTACTTGCACTGAGTCCTAAAGGAGGAGCAGAGCACATAAGGGATGGGGAGTGTCAGCGAGAGGACTTCAGACAGAGTCTCTGCAGGGGAGTAGTGAGAGATGACACTGGGACAGTAGGCAGGGACATTGTGTACTGAGGTGACACAATCTGCATTTCAGCAAGTTCATTTTTGGACAGTAGCAGGGAAAGGGCTGGAGTTGGCAAGGCTCAAAGCAGGGAGACAGGGTGTCTAGGGGAAAGTGATGAGGCCCTGAAATAAAGTAGTTATGGGAGCAGGAAGGGGAAGGGACTGTGCTGCAAAATTTCCAAAGTAGAAGCAAAATGGACTTAGTGACCAACTGGATGTGAGTGCAGGTGAGGAAAAGTCTGAGGCCTCTAGGCTGACCCATGGAAGTGGCATAATTTGATACCACTTCCCCAGGAAACCACGGGAAGATCAGCTTTTTGTTTGTTTGCTTTGCAGGGAATGATATAGGAGGAGTTACAGGTTGAAGCTGGGCATGTGAATTTGGTATTCCTTTGAGATTTACAGCTAAATCTCTCTGGACAGCAGCTGAATATATCTGTCTGGGATAAGGAAATAAAAGAACAGTTTGGCTGGTGATGCACGGCTACTGGTGCTTACTATTTTCCAGAACTTAGAGTAGCTGAATGGAAAGGGCCCCCGTGCAGGAGCTGGGTGAGGAACTAGGAGGGAAAAAACTCTCACCTCTTGCCCCTTCTGCCTCTGATTTCCTCGCAGTTCCATATGTCAGCTACACCTAACAGAAAGCCAGGCAGCAAGGAGGCCATAAGATGCAGTCCATATGGGTCAGCCTCTGAGGAACCAGAGCTGGGTGGGCAAGGGGAGAGAAGGGAACTGGGGGTTCACAAGGAATGTACGCAGGAAAACTGCTATCTGGGGGCAGGTAGTGCAAGAATTGACAGTAAAGCAGACTGAGGAGCCAGAGACCAGAAGAATAACCAGATGACTTGGGAGCCGAAGGGAAAAGGAAGTGGAAGTGATCAGTGGTGCCCTTTGCTGCAGAAGTCAGGCAAGACATGGGCTGAGCCACTGGATTTGGCAACTGGGAGACCTTCACAAAAATAGTTGCAGTGGAGTATTGGAAACAGGGGTCAGCTGATGAAGTGGATTAAAAAAATAGGATTTTAATTTCTAGCAAGACGGGTGTCTAGTTGTACAGAGCAATTTCTCCCAGTAAAAGACATCTGAAAAAATCTGGATAAATTAGTTTTAAATAAAATATTTCTGAAAGTATGGCTGAGCTGATAAGAGAAACAATTTGAGGCAGATGCAATGGGAACATTATTCTACAGCTGAGGTGAGGGTAAGTGAGACAAGGTATTTAGCAGATCAAAGGGTCTTCTAGGTAGAGGTGAGGGTGCAAAGGTGAAAAAAGTGAGCAAGTGTAATTTTTGTCTGAGACAAGCTGGGAATAGATTCTTGGGGGAAAAAAAAAAACAATTCCAGAGGCTCTAGCCCCCCAGGCACCAGGCCTACCAGGGTAGTCATGCCCATGGCAGTCTAAGAATCTCTGTATCACCCATCTCCCACCCCAACCATGTGGGGTACTAAGGAACTCGGACTGGTAAACCTTCCAGTATTTGGTGGTAAAGCTGGGTGTGGTGTGTGTGCTGTGGAGGTGGGGTGGGGTGAAGCTGTGAGGAGGTTCTCAACCTAAGAATTTATCATTTCAGAGTGTTCTGCTATGATTCAACTCAGGTACAAAAGACAGGTGCTGTTGATGAACAGGGCCACTCACATTTGTTTTTTCCCAGAATCCCAGACAGTAGCCCTCAATGACTGAAATGCAGGAAGACTCGAGGCCACTCGTGAGTCAGGCCACCACAGATGGTGGGTCTCCGGCAGTGTCCCGCCCAGGGCTTGGATCTGTTTCCCACCATGCTGCAGGAGCGCAAGCATGGAAGCACACACAGGTAGGCACTCTGTCACTTCCTTTTCAAGCCAGGACCTTGTCCAGGCTCACAGGGCTATGTCACATATGGAAGCTGATTGTACTTGGTACATCACGATACAGAGCTTGAGGCGCCCATCCACCCTGTGACCCAGGCCCAGTCCACAGATGCCTGCAGACGGCGTGCTCTTCCAAGGGAGGGCCTCAAGACAAGCTTGAAGGCTTACTCACCTGTGACACCCTCCAGCTAATGAAGGTCCCCCACCCTCTTCACCCTTCCTCTGCCTCCAGCCAGGCAAGGAGCAGTGACTGAGTGCACCAATGGAGAGAGTTACCCAAGTGGTGTTTCCCTCAGGACAGGAGAAGGCTCTTTATGTTACCTTGTGTTCTGGCCTTGTTCCCAAAGCTGCAAATGCCTTGGAGGAGGGGAGGCTGAGTGGAGATTCCGGAAAGAGCCATGCCAGGGGGCCCCAAACACCCGCCCCACCAGAGAGACACTGGTTTGACTAACTGTCTGTGTTAGATACTTGTTGTGCTGACTTAGCTCTGCTTAACCTCATAAAAATCCCTGATGACATCAAGAGCCTGGGGCTCTTCACTTTCAGTGAATGCAAATTGGACAAGGGTGGGGAATGTGCACTGAGGAATGTGTACTGAAGGTCCAGCGGGAGGGATCAAGGCGCACACTTCAGCTGGGAGTTGATGCAGAGCACTTCCCAGGGGCCAGCAGGCTCATCCCTTAGCGTCCTCACCTGCAGCCCACCTTCCAGCAGCTGCCAAAAGGCCAGGGAGGAGCAGGGAGGCAGACTGCCCGAACCACCCGCCTGGGGAGTGTGGCTCCTACTGAGGGACAGAGAGGACACGCCCATGTCCACTCCCAGTTGCATGCCAAGGATTGCCAAACGCGGGCTGTGTAGGGAATACCAGTGACATTTCCAAGTCAGAATTACAAGAATAACGGGAAGTGGGGCCCCAAGTAGGGACCTGGTAGGGAGGGACATGGATGTCAGAAAGCCAATGCTCTTCATATCAAAACAAAGCCACCACTGAACCTCTTGTTCAGTTACTGGAGAATAGGTCAGGGTTGGCTTCCCCCACTGCCTGAGCCTGAGTCCTGGGGCTGAAGCCTCTGCCTCAGGTGGCTTCCTGGGGTCAGAAACATTTGGGTCTTACTTCATTTGAGCTGCCGTGGGAACATGCTGGGCACTCAGGGACCATAGGTGGGGTGTGGGCACTGGAACAGCTGCAACCTGCCAGCTGGAAATTGTCCCCGCTGTGAGTTGCATCCCGGCAGAACTACTTGTTCATCCACAGAAAACTGAGGCTGTGTTTGATGTTTTCTACGGGGCTAAGATTGGAGTTTTAACAGTTGAAACACACAAGAAACATTTCATTAATTTGGTTTATTTAGATATTTCTGGAGCTAGGTTTGTAGCTAGTTTTGAATGGTAGGAAACAAGAGAATTATTTGATTATTGGGGAGGACTTTCAGCCACAAAATGGAGATTCCACTACCTGTCTCGCAGAGATGTCAACTTCGAAAATGTGGGGATCACTGAGCTCACTTTTTTCTTTATCAACTTTGCAGCCTGTGTCCTGGAGCAGAGATTTCTCTGCCTCTGCACACGGTCCAGCCACAAGAGCAGCCTGGGACCCACTGGTAAGAACTGGGATCTGAGCCATTTCCCAGGCAGCGAACACTTTTCATGGGCCACGTACTCAGGGGAGCATAATAGAACTGTCCTTATTTTTCTGTGGCTCCCCTGAATCTGGATCAAAGCCCTCATTTTTCGTTTCTTTCAGGTAAATTCAGGCGATTCAATAATTTCAGTCATTTGAAGTTTAAATCCAGCCGACTCAGGGTTCTACCTGTCCCCCTCTTGCTCCCATGGGGGAACCCAGATGTGAAGGGGCCTTCACAGCATAGAGCTGTTGGTGGGAAGGGGGCAGAAGGTGTGTGGAAGCCCTTAGGAACTGCTGAGCCGAACCTGGCCCAACTGGCCCCAGTCCCCACAGTGCCCACTGCAGGGCGCTCTCTGTCCTTCTTGTCTCAGCCATAAGGTGTTGGCCTCACAGGCCTGTCCTGCTGTTGAGATGGAGCAATGTCGGCTTGCGGATGCTCCGAGCCTTCCTGGGGCCACAGGAAACTGCTCTCATTCGCCTACTCACAGCATGCATCCAGACTTTTCTTGCTACGTCTGTGTCATTCCTGGTTTCTTTTTGGCTGGCAACTTCCTTGGCTTCCCTTAGCCTCCCTTGGATATCTAAACTGATCTGGGTTTTGTCATCCACTGCCGCAGGGCTCAGCCTGGAGACAGGGGTGGAAGGACAGGCCTGGCCGGGAGGCTGGCCTGGCTCTTCACGTGGAGCCGCAGCTCTGAGGGGTGCAGGTTGGCATTAGACAACCTTCATGTGGAATCAAAGTTCCTCTTGGAAATCCCCAGATGGCTGACACACTGACACTGTCACCTGGCCTCCTTAAGTCCCAAAACCAGTTTTTCCTGGGGCAGTTTGGGAGGCTGGATGAGGAGGAGTAGAGAGCTGCTGAGAGAGCTCAAAGGAAAATAAGCGGGTGTGTGCAGGACATGATCTTTAGTTAAATTCTCAAATTTTACCTGCCAGCAAGGCTTCCCTGCTCCCCATCCCAGATTTGGGCTCATGGTCATTGCATCAGCCATTTCTCCCCACAGAGAAGCAGCAAGGTGACAAGTCCTTCTTGCTAACACAGCTCTTAGAAGGTGAGCTGGGTGCTGTCTTGGCTCCCGTCCGATTTAAGAACAGGCAGTTGGCTCGTGGAGGCAGTGGCTCCCCAGCTGAAAAATGACTGCTCTGCTGGAAGGCAGCTACGTTCAGACTCTTAAGTCGGAAACACCTTTAAAATGAGTCTGCCAAGAAGGTTTTCTTCTGAAGTATAGTCTTTTCTTTATGAGATCAGCATGTCCTGGAGGCTTTAATGAATGGATTCCAAGTTTACCGAGAACTGGGGTTTAGAAAGGCCCAGCAGTTGCCTCACCTGCACCAGGCCCCCTCCTGCAACCCAGTGGCCACGTGACCACATGTCAGGGGAGCACCTGCATGTCACCAGTCCAATGTTTGTCACAGACTTTAGAAAAAAAAAAAAAAAAAAAAAAAAGAAAGAAAAGCTCAACTAGGTAAAAAAAGAAGGGGGAGGAAATCCCAAAAGTGCTGTAAGAGAAATTTGGTGTGTGTTTGTGTTTTAGCTCCAGGTTGATTCATTGCTCCCATAAATGATGCTCCTCTGTGCTGGGCACGATTGTAAAATGGAAAACGCATGTTAGGTGTACCCGGCCAGTGAACACTGGAAGATGATTAGTATGAACTTTGCTCTAGCTCATAGTTTTGGGGTGGGACGCTGCAGGTCTAGAATGCCCAGAGCACCGTTCCTGAAGGGCCGAGTGGTCGCGGCTCAGGGGTACTCAGGCCTCTACATCGCGTCTGTGAGCGCTGTCTGTGCCAGGGTGCCAGCTGGGGGTGAGGAAGCGGAAAGACAGCTCTTCTACTCCCGAAAAGAAGTTCATGGTAAAAATGACATGAATACTTACTTAATACTTGAAATTGAAATTTGGCAATGTTTTCCACAACCGGGAGCTTTCCAAGCAGCCTTTGAGCACGGTTCTGCTCTCTGTCAGAGCAGCAGCAGAGGGTGGAGAGCGGCTTTGTCACCACACGCACACAGATTAGAAAACTCGGACTGGAATTCTGTTTGCCTCAGGTGTTCCCTGAACAGGTTACTTAAGTGCCATCCTCTTCTCCTTCTTCTTCTTCTAAGTTTTTTTCTTTTTAAATTCAAACACCACAGAATTTATAGAAGAAAATATCCATGTTCCCTTTCACATCTGCTCACCCCCGAACACACTCCTCGATCCCACAGTGGCCACGACACCAGTGGGTGGGCATCCTTCTCGGTTCAGCCTTTCCTTTGTGCATGCACAGAAACACACATACACTATTCTTTTTCCTAAATTAGGTCAGACTTAGCCATATTATTTTATTTTAAAACTCAACTTTATTAAGATATAATTTCTATACAATATAACATCCTTTTCGGGTGACATTGGTTAGTAAAATTATGAGTTTCAAATGTGTTATATTGTGATACATCATCTGTACATTGTGTTATGTGCTCACCACCCACAGTCTAGTCTCCTCCATCTATTTGACCCCATTTACCCTCTTCAACCTCCCCCCACCCCTCTTCTCCTCTGGTAACCACCAAATTGTTGCCCATATCTGTGAGGTTTTTCTTTTTGTCATTTCTTTTTTTTGTTCATTCATACATCTGTTGCTTTCTATTAATAAGACATCCATTTCTAAATGTACAACTTGATGAGTTTTGAAAAATAAAAAAACATGTGAAACTAATATCTCAATCAATCAGAGTATTGCCATACCCCCGCCCCCTGCCCCCAACCAGGCAACCAGGATCTGCTCTCCGTCACTGCAGCTCCCATCAGCCCTTCTGTACTTCCGTATAAATGGAACCATACTTTGTGTAGTCTCTCGTGTCTGGCTCCCATTGCTCAGTATAATAATGTTCCTGAGAGCTGTCTGTGCTTCTGTGTTTGTCAGCAGTTAATTCCTTTCTACTGCTAAGTAGTTTTCTGTTGTATAAATGTGCCATCATTGCATTCCAGTTGGACCGCTGAGGGACATGTGGCTTGTTTCCAGTTCCTTACAATGAACAGAGCAACGAACATCCATGTACAAGTCTTTGTGTGGACTTGAGTTTTCATGTCTCTTGGCTGAGGAGCTGGGACCAGAAGTGGTGGGTCATAAGGTATAAGGTGAGCTTATGTTTAACTTGGTAAGAAATGCCCGAGTTCTTGGTGATGGTGACACCATTCTGCCTTCCCTCCAGCAACATCTGAGAGGTCCAGGTGCTCTGTGCCTTGGCCCCTCCTTTTTGTTTTATTTCGTGTCAGACAGCTAAGTGAGAATGTAGAGTCATCTCATGGTGGTTTTAAATTTCTTCTCCTGAGGACGCACACTGTTGAGCATTTTTCATGTGCTTATTGACCATTCATATATATTCTTTTATGAAGTTTCTGTTAAAATCTTTTGCCCATTTAAATAAGTTGGTGATTTTTCTTATAATTGTGTTAGAAGGTGTGAGATAATAGAAAGTATATATATATTGGTCTCTGCTCCCAGTTCCTGACACAAAGCCCCTGAAACCCTTGTGATTTCCTGGTGATAGGAGCATCTTTGTCTTAATGAAGTGACTGGATAAACCTTGGATGTGGGCTGGTCACAGGGAAGACCAGGCCATTATTAGAAGCGTGGAGTTTTCAGCTCCTCCTGCCCCATTCTCTTGAGGAGAGGGGCTGAAAATGAAGTTAATAACTGATCATATGTATGTGATGAAGACTCCATAAAATCCCCAAAGTAGGATGTTCAATGAGCTTCCAGGCTGGCCACTGCACCCACTGGGAGGGTGACACACCCCACCTCCCTGGGGGCAGAAACTGCTGCACCCGGGATCCCCCTGAACCTTGCCCTGTGTATCTCTTCATCTGGCTTCTCATCTGCATCCTTTATCCTATCATTTAATAAACCAGTATTTCCCTGAGTTTTGTGAGCCACTGTGGCAAATTAATCAAACCTCAGCAGGGGGTTATTGAAACCTCCGATGTGTAGCTGGTCAGTCAGAGGCACAGGTGATAACCTGAGCTTGCACCTGGTGTCTGTAGTGGGGATTGGGGATGCAGTTTTGTGGGACTGAGCCTTTACCTGTGAGATCTGACACTGTCTCCAGGTAGACAGTGCCAGAATTGAGTTAAATTGTAAGGCACCCCGTGGACGTCTCAGAGAATTGTTTGGTGGGTGTATGGGAACCCCCCTCCCAATTATAATTGGGTCTTAGAATCATTGCAGAAGAGTTCCATATTTATTTTTTATTCTTTATCCATTTTGCAATCAAGTCCATGTCAGATATAATCTCTCTTGCATCCTCATAGGACTAGTCAGATAAGATAATGAGCAGAAGAATGCTTTGCAAATGGGAGTGCATGATTTAAATGCTATTCATTCAGGTCATAAGGTCCTTTCTGATGTGGTCACAGAAGCTGTCCCTTCTGCCTGCCTTTCACAGACCAGCCCCCTCTATGCTGGCTGCCATTAGTTAACCAGAGGGTCTTCTGTTTGTCTCTTCTTGCCACATCATTCAAATCTGTGACATGCAATCAACCACAACATTTTGGGTTGTGACACTGGCTTGGGAAACTGGGGGTTGTACAAAGTGATTTTCCCTGATTTTGCAACAGCTGTGAGTTTTGTGGGTCCTGTTACTGCACCTTTTGTGAAAAGAAATTTATGGAAGCGAAGCATCTGGCCAAATACCTAGAGATCCCCTCCTTGCTCCCTGCCCTTGAATTCTCATAAATATAATATTTATTTCCTTGTCTTAATAGCAATTTAAAGCCAATTGAGAAAATTTGGAATCATCATGTCTGATCCTCATGTTTCTCAAATAAAGTATGGTTTCTGGGCCTTTTGAAAGTCTCTCCTCTGCCTTGATTTGCATGTTTGGGAGTGGAAACCCTGAGAGGGCAGACTGCAGAGGAAGCCTTCCGAACATACTAATGCACCCTGGGCCGTCCTTGCATTTACAATAGACAATCACTAATGGCATTCACACACCTGACGAAAGAGGGGTTGGCCCAGCAGATCTGAGCATGGCATCCCCACGGGTCACGCTTGCCCTTAAGACTCTTAACTTCTTTATTTGGTTCTTAATTGCATTTTAACAATCTGTTAAAAAAAATAACCTAGAATCTAATGATCAGGAGATACTAGCTAATTATCCCTCTTGTATAGGTAACCGTTCTGACAGTGCACGGAAATGTGGATTTGCATTTCTTGTGGTTGTAATCGGTGTCACACTGTCCCTCCGAATCCCATGCTCTTTGAGGCATGTCCAAGCCTGTCTCCTTCTTGTTCCATTTTCCTTGCTCTTTGCCTTGGGGTGATGGCTCATCCCAGCCCAGAGGTAAGGACAGCCTTGTACCAGCTACCTCGCTCTGCTCCTTAAAACCTCAGCAGGGCGCCTGCTTTTCTCCAGGCCCTGCACCTGCCCAGGATTCTAGGTTGTTCTCTTCCCTGAGTCCTTGCTCAGCCTCCTAACTTGTCTCCCAGCTCAACCCTTTTTTGTCCACACCCAGCTTTTACACCACTACGAAAGGAGCATTCTATGAGGGAAAACTTGGAGCAGTGCTCTCCCGCCTGGAGAGCACATGAGGCATCGCTGGCAGTGCCTCAGCCTCTCCTACAGTCCAAGGCTGCATGCGCTGAGGCTGTGCCCAGAACAGGCAGTGTCCCTCTTGCCCTGGCCGGCCTTTGCCACTTTCTCTGACAGAAGTGCCCTCCTCTCCAGGCTCCTTGCCTGGTGCTCCCCAGACTGTGAGTACCATGAGGGCACAACCATAGTGCTGACTCCCCATGTCGCTCCAGCACCCAGCTCAGTGCCTGGCACACCCTGGATAAAGATGCCTTGATGAATGAACAGTGAGCTGCCCACTGGAGATCCAGGTGGCACAGTGCTGTACGTGATCATAAGCACTCTCTCCTCCAGCAGCTGGGGTTTAGCAAGGGTTTTTGCAGGTCTTTGTCCTGTCAGACACCCAGAAGCCAGAGCCTCGGCATAGCTGTGGTGACAGTCTCCATCAGCTTTCTGGGCTACTGATCTCGGGGGTCCTGGAGTTTTCCTCTTCTTTTTGCTCCTCCCACACCCAGGGAAACCCAGGCCTGGGCCCTAGACAGTCGGCACAGCCTGTGTCTGCCTGGTTCCTGCCAGCCAGAGCCTGGGTCCTGTCCCCGATTTTTCCCGCTCTCTGAGCTGACTCCCCAGGTTAATGACCAGTGGCAGGTTATCACTAAGTGATCAGAGGTCCTATTTACCCAGGTAATATAAGACCTTTTCAGAGAATTGAAAAGGGTGGAAAAATGGAAGAAAATCATCATTAACCCCACCTTTCAAAAGCAACCACTGTGACATATGTTTAACCTGCTGCATTACAACAGTGCCCCCTCAGCCCAGTTTCACTCTCTGTTTTCAGTTGCCCTTGGTCATCTGTGGTTTTTAAATTTTAAAAGGAAAATTCCAGAAATAACTCATAAGCTGTAAACTGCTCACCGTTCTGAGTAGTGTGATGAAATCCTGCTTCATGCCACCCAGGATGTGGCTCACCCCTTTGTCTGGCTCCTCCATGCTCTGCGTGCTTCCCAGTGTCAGTCACTCAGGAGTTCTCGTGGTGACCACATTGCCTTATTGCAGCGCTTTTGTCACCTTTGTTTTACTTAATAAGGGCCCTACCGCCATTCACATAGCTATTATTACAGTATATTGTTGTAATTGTTCTATTTTATCACTAGTTATTGCTGTTCATCTCCTATTGTCCCTAATTTATGAATTAAACTTTGCCATAGGTATGCATGCAGAGGAAAAAACAGTGTATATAGGGTTTGGTACTATGGTGGTTTCAGGTGTCCACTGGGGGGTCTTGGAAAGTGCCCTCCTCTGTGGATAAGGGGGAACTAGCCATTTTTTTACAAGAATTTCCAGACCATGGTCTTGTCTGAGTTTTAACATTTTTTGGATGAAAATAATCTTCACTTAGTTGTGGAAACCAGGACAAACAGATTTATATGGCCAGGGAACCACAGGGAAACTTCAGTAATTCTTTCATTTAACAAGTACTATTGTGTGTCGCTGGAGTGACAATATAGATGAGGTGTCTGTTCACAAAAAGCTTATGTTTTCATAGTAGAGAAAGAAAGGGACCAACTGAGTTACAAATAACAGCTTATGAGAATATCCAGGTAGTGACACTCTCAGTGAAGACAATGAAGCGGGTGATGGGGGGAGGGTTGCAGGTCTGTAACCTGAGAGAGGTTGGTTAGGGAAGGTGGTGGAAGGGTTCCTGTGAGAAGGAGCTGGCTGAAGGAGGGTCTGAGAGGAGCCTCCTGTCTCGCAGAGGACCCAAAGGAAGCAAAGGAAAAGGGGAAGCATTTGCAGGAACAAGTATAAGGAAGCAAAGGAAAAGGGGAAGCATTTGCAGGAACAAGTATAAAGGGCACATGGACAATAACAAGGGGGGGTGGAAATGGGAGGGAGGTGGGGAGGGCTGTGGGGGTGGGCTGGGATGGGGGTAAAAGGCAGAAAAATGTACTTGAACAACAATTAAAATTTTTTAAAAAATGAAGAAAAGAAAACAAAGAAGCAAAGGAGGCCCCAAGCAGCACAGTGCCTGAGCCAGAGCAAAAGTGGGGGCATGAGTCAGAGGGGACAGGGCCTTGTAAACCAAGGTGAGGAATTTGGATTTTGTTTTAAGGGAGACAGGAAGCCATTGGAGGGTTTTAAGTGTGGGGAGTGACAGGATCTAATTCATACCCTAGAAGGATCATCTTTTTGGGGGCGGGTCCAGACGAGGAAGATGATTAGGGGCTGAGTGGTGACCATGGGGATGGAGGGAGTGGGCACACTTGGAATACATCTGAGAGGTGGAGTCGCCAGGACAGGTTCATAGCCTGAGGAGGGGTGGCAGGTCAGGGGTGCTGACCTGAGGGGAACACTGGGGAGGAAGCAGGTTTAGGTGACAGGGAATTAAGAGCATGGTTTCAGCCATTTCCAGTTTGGGGCCAGGTGTCAATGTCAAGTTGGTAGTTAGGTAATGCAGTCTGGATTCCATGAGAGAGGTGAAGGCTAGAGATGTGAAAATGGAAATCATTGACTAACAGGTGAAACTAGATGTGATGTCCTGAGTATGCTGGCACCTAGTCACTAGCTTAGGGCAGTGAGCAAAACCAACTCCTGCCAACCAGTGGGACCTGCCTGGAGGGCAGGGTGGAGTTTAGGTTGCAAGCTGAGTTCTCCTACCCGTGATGGGTGTGGCTTGATTGGGAGAGGGCTGGCACTGCTCCTTACGCCTTCTTCATTCCCCCACACTACCTCACGTGTTTTCCAGAAGCCCCCATTTTCTTTGTAGTCTAACAGCTGCCATACAAGCAGGGCCACAGGGCCCAGAGCCTGTGTCGAATGGTCCTCATTTCCATATTGTCTCCATGGTTGCCATGTCCTGGTGTTGCCCTTGGTCTTTTCTGACCGAATGAGTAAAAAACTCTACATTTATATTATGGGCATCCCTCCCAGTCCATACGAGGCAATTTGTCTCAAGAATTGCAAAAGTTTTTAGTAGTCATTTGATCTTCCTTTTGAAGATAGGAAATTGAGGACCAGAGAAGAGAAATGACTTGGGCAGGGTTACAAAATGAATCAGTAGGAACTGTGAGTTCTGGGAGGCCAGGGACCATTACTGCTGTATCTCGATCATTATGTAGAGATGTGAGCTCCAAGAATAAAAGAGGCCTTTTAAAATGAAAGTCATGCAGGTTTTAATTTTTTTTTTTTTTTTTTTTTAGTTTAAAATAATTACAGATTTGGAGGGAAATGCAAAGGCATGTAGAGGGACGTCCTGAGCACCCTTCCCCAGCTTCTCCCAGTGGGAACATCTTACATTATTATAGAACCATATCAAAACTAGGGCCTGGATATTGGTACAATCCACAGGCTCACTCAGATTTCATGCTATCTATGCACTCATTTGTGTGTGTGTGCAGCTCTACACAAGTTTATCATGTGTAGCTTCATGTAACAACCACAATCAAGGCACTTTACTGTATCATTCCCACACATCTTCCTCTTGCTCCCTGTTTATAGACACCCTACTTATCCCCCCATTCCTAACCCCTGGAAATCACTAATCTGTTCTTCATCTCTGTCATTATGATATTTAATTAATATTATATAAATGGTATTATGAAGTAGGTACCTTCTTGAGATTGTCTTTTGTTTACTTAGCATTATTTGCTTGAGGTTCATCCAAGTTGTTAAGTGTATCAAAAGTACATTCTTTTTCATGGCTGAGCAATATTCCATGCTATGGATATACCACAGTTTATCATTCCCCATTGAAAGATATTGAATAGCTTCCAGTTTGGGGCTGTTAGGAGTAAAGCAACCACAAAACACTTGTGTTTAGGTTCTTGTGTGAATTTAAATCTTCATTTCTCTGGAATATATGCCAAAGAGTGCAATTGCTAAGTCACAAGGCAGGTTATGTTTGGTTTAAAAAGGAATTGCCCAGAGTTAAATGTAGGACTTCTGGTCAAGATGTCAGAATAAGTAAACATGGCTCATCCTTGCGTAACCACATCAAAATTACAACTAAAATACACAACAACCATCACTCAGTACAATCAGAAATTGAGTTGAATGGATATGGAATTAAAGAAACCACATCCATCCAGACTGGTAGTAGAGGCAGAGATGCAGAACAGGCTGGTCCCACATCCACATGGGGTGGATAAAAATTCAGAAGGGATATCTTAGGAGCAAGGAGGATCTGTATCTACAACACATTCCCTACTCCAGGGTTCTAGTGTCAGGAAGACAAATCCCTGTACCTTTTGCCTACAAAAACCAGCAGGGAGTGAGTTGTTAGAAAAAACTTCTGGAGTCCCAAGCAGTTCCTCTTAAAGAACTCACACACAGACTTACTCAGACTCACTCCCTCTGAGCTCCAGCATTGGGGTAGCAGCCAGTGGTTTGTGGCACCAGTGGTATGTGGAAAGAAACTGAAGTGTCTGGCATTAAGGTGAGAGCTGGGGGATGGCTTACTCCCAGATAGAAAGGCAGGCAGAGGCCATTGTCCCTTTTCTGAACCCTTCCTCCACAGAGCCACAGAGCCACAGAGCCACAGAGCCATTAGGCTGGTGCCATATCTGGGACTCCATTAACTTGGGTAACACTGTTTGCCCCACCCTGGAGATCCACAGAAACTCTGTCCCACTCAGCTTACAGGCTCACTCAAGCTGCTTTTCCATATGAATGGCTGGTCTTGGCGCATGCTTCACAACTTCCTAAATCCTCTCAAACAAGCAACAACAAGCCTCCGTGAGCCCCCAGCCTCTGTATCTTTTCCCAAGTGGCTCCAGGCCAGGTACTAGCAGCAACCAGTTTAGATTCACAGCTTGGCTTTGCCTGGGAATCTCCAAGTCAAGTACAAATAGCTGCTATCTCAAATTGCTTTATAGTCCAGGCAGGGTGGCTCCAGGCAAAACAAAGGTGGGGGCTGATCTTGGTCTACACCACCTGGGAAACCCCAGAGCCTGCACACCCAGTGGACAGCTACAGACCACATTGCAGCACCACAACCCTGTCACTGCATAGCTGATCCCCCATGCAGGGCAGAGGTTGGTGGTCAGTGGTCACAACCAGTCCTTGCAGCTGACTGGCCTGAGTAAATCCCTCCCACTGACATGCCAACACCAATTAAGGCTCAACTACAAGAGGAGGGTATGCTCAGACCACATGAAGGGCTCACCATGAGTACCCAGCTTGGGTGATAGGGGAAGCTGTGCCACCTACTACTTTAGGCCATGCTACTAAGACAAGGAGTCATAGAAGTTCTACCTAATACACAGAAACAAACACAGGGAAGCTGCTAAAATGAGGAGATAAAGAAACATGGCCCAAATAAAAGAACAGATCAAAACTCCAGAAAAAGAGCTAAACAAAATGGAGACAAACAATCCATCAGATGCAGAGTTCAAAACACTGGTTATAAGGATGCTCAAGGAACTTAGTGAGGACCTCAACAGCATAAAAAATCCAGTCAGAGACAAAAGATACACTAATTGAAATAAAGAACAATTTGCATGAAAACAAGAGTAGAATGGATGAAAGCAAGAATCAAATGATTTGGAACGTAAGGAAGCAAAAAGCAACCATGCAGAACAAGAAGAAGAAAAAAGAATGCCCCCCACAATGAGATAGTGTAAGCAGCCTCTGGTACAACTTCAAGTGGTCCAACATTCACATAACAGGGTTGACAGAATGAGAAGAGAAAGAGCAAGGAATTGGAAATCTCTTTGAAAAAATAGTGAAAGAAAATTTTCCTAATTCAGTGAAGGACGTAGACATGCAAGTCCAGGAAGTATGAAGAGTCCCAAACCAGATGGATGCAAAGAGGCCTACTTCAAGACACATGATACTTAAAATGCCAAAGGTTAAAGGTAGAGAATCTTAAAAGCAATAGGAGAGCCCTGGCTGGTGTAACTCCGTGGACTGAGTGTGGACCTGTGACCTAAAGTGTTGTGGGTTTGATTCCAACTTAGGGCATATGCTTGGGTTGTGGGCCAGGTTCCTGGTAGGGGACATGAGAGAGACAACTACACATTGATGTTTCTCTCCCTCTCTCTAAAAATAAATAAATAAAATCTTTAAATAAATCTTAAAAAAGTAAAAGCAGCAAAAGAAAAGCAGTTAGTTACCTACAGTGGAATTCCCTTAAGACTGACCCCTGATTTCTGAAAAGAAACTTTGTAGTCTAGAAAGTATTGGTAAGAAATATTCAAAGTCATGAAAAGCAGGGACCTACTGCTAAGATTGCTCTATCCAGCAAAGATATCACTTAGAATTGAAGGGCGGATAAAGAGCTTCCCAGACAAGAAAAGACTAAAGGAGTTAATCATCACCAAAACATTATCATAGAAAATGTTAAAGGGCCTGATGGTGGTTCTGGCCAAGATGGGGGCATAGGCACAAATGCTTTGCTTCCTTGCACAACCAAAAGAAGAATAACAACAAATTTAAAAACAAAGAACAACTAGAACTGTCAGAATATCATGTACATGGTAGTCCAACAAGCAAGGAGTTAAAGAAATATTCATTCAGACTGGTAGGAGGGGTGGAGACAGGCAGTTGGGGCAGAGAGGATGCACAGCAAAGCAAAGTGGCAGACCACATGGGCAATCCCACATTCCTGGGCAGATAAGCTGGGAGGAAAAAGGGGAAGTGAGGCAGACCGTGAAACCCAGGGTTCCAGCATGGGAAATTAAAGACTCAAAATCCCAGGTTGTAAAAAATCTGTAGGGGTTGCACTGGTGGGTGAAACTCCCAGTCTCACATGAGAGTCCATTGGAGAGGCCCACAGGGTTCTAGACTGTACACAAACCCACCCACCTGTGAATCAGCACCTGAAAGGGCACAGTCTGCTTGTGGGATGCAAGGGAAGTGATGGAAAGTGGGACAAGAGACAAGCAAGTGGCATTTTTCCCTCTTGGAACCCTCTGCCGTGTACAGCACCAGAACCTGGCAAAGAGAGTTGCTCCACACTGGTGAATACCTAAGTCTCTACCCCTTACTATGAAATAGGTGTGCTGAGACAAATACGGCCCAAATGAAAGAGTATATCAATATTCCAGAAAAAGAACTAAGCAACAAGGAGATAGACAACCTACTTGATGCAGAGGTTGAAACACTGGTAATAAGGATGCTCACGGAATCGATTGAGTTTGGTCACAAAATGAAGGCTACACAAAGTGAAATAAAGGAAAATATACAGGGAACTAACAGTAAAGGGAAGGACACTGGGACTCAAATCAATGATTTGGAACAAAAGGAAGAAATAAGCATCCAACTGGAACAGAATTTAGAAACAAGAATTCAAGAAAATGAGGAGAGGCTTAGGAACCTCTGGGGCAACTTGAAATGCTCCAACATCTGAATCATAGGGGTAAGAAGAAGAGGAAGAGCAAGAAATTGAAAACTTATTTGAACAAATAATGAAGGAGAACTTCCCCAATTTGGCAAAAGAAATAGACTTCCAGGAAGTCCAGAAAGCACAGAGTCTCAAAGAAGTTGGACCCAAGGAAGCACAAACCAAAGCACATCATAATTACATTCCCCAAGATTAAAGATAAGGAGAGAATCTTAAAAGCAGCAAGAGAAAAGGAGACAGTTACCTACAAAGGAATTCCCATGAGACCATCAGCTGATTTCTGAAAAGAAACCTTACAGGCAAGAAGGGGCTGGAAAGGAATATTCCAAGTCATAGAAGGCAAGACCTACATCCAAGATTACTTTATCCAACAAAGCTATCATTTAAAATGGGAGGGCAGATAAAGTGCTTCTTAGATGAGGTCAAGTTAAAGGAGTTCCTCATTACTAATCCCTTATTATGTGAAATGATAAAGGGGCTTATCTAAGAAAAAGAAGATCAAAAGTATGAACAGGGAAATGACAACAAAGTCACAACTATCAACAACTGAACTAAAAAAACCCCAAACAAACAAACTAAGCAAACAACTAAAACAGGAATAGAATCAGAGAAATGGAGAACACATGGAAGGGTATCATCCGGGAGACGGGGGAGGGAGGGGAGTGGGAGGGTAGAGAATGGGGGAAATGGTATAGGGAATAAGAACATAATAGGTAAGCACAAAATAGATGGGGGAGGTTAAGAATAGTATTGGAAATGGAGAAACCAAAGAACTTGTATGTACAACCCATGGACATGAACTAAGGTGGGGGCAATGCTGGAGGGTTGGGGGGTACAGGGAGGAGGCAGACAAAGGGGAGAAAAAAATTGGGGCACTTGTAATAGCATAATCATTAAAATACACTTTACAATGTTAAAGGGACTTATTTAAGAAAAAGAAGATTAAAACTATAAACTATAAAATGGTAATAAATACATATTTATCAACAATTGAATCTAAAAAACAAACTAATCAAAAAAGAACAGAGACAGAGTCATGGACATCGAGAGCATTTTGATGGTTGCCAGGTGAGAGGTGGGTGTGGGGCAATGGGTGAAGAAGTAAGGGGATCGACAACTACAAATATGTAGTTACAGAATAGATATGGGGATATAAATTACAGTGTAGGAAATGGACTTGCTGAGGAACCTATATGCATGACTCATTAACATGAACAATGGTGTAGGGATTACCTGAGGGAGTAGGGGTTGCTGAGTGGAGAGGAGTCAAAGGGGGAAAACTGGGACAACTGTAATAGATAATCAACAAAATATAGTTAAAAAAGAACTGCCAAACTGTTTTCCAAAGTGGTTGTACCATTTAATACTTCCACCACAATGTATAAGTGACCATTTCTCCACATTTTCACCAGCATTTGGTGTTTTAATTTTTCCATCTTAGACATTCTATTAGTGATATCTAATAGTGGTTTTAATTTATATTTAATTTATATTTTTCTAATGGTTAAGGACGTTGAACCTTTCTCATGTATTTGTCATCAGCATATCATCCTTGGTGAAATGCCTGTGCATGCATTTTGTCCATTTTTATTTTTTAAATATATTTTATTGATTATTCTATTACAGTTGTCCCATTTCCCACCCTTCATTCCCCTCCACCCTGCACACACCCTCCACCCACATTCCCCCCCTTTAGGTCATGTCCATGTGTCATAAGTTCTTTAGCTTCTACATTTCCCACACTATTCTTGCCCTTCCCCTGTCTATTTTCTACCTACTGTCTATGCTACTTATTCTCTGTACCTTTTCCCCATCTCTCCTCCTCCCACTCCCCTGTTGCTAACCCTCCAAGTGATCTCCATTTCTGTGTTTCTGTTCCTGTTCTACTTGTTTTCTTAGTTTCCTTTTGTTTTAGGTGTGGTTGTTAATATCTGTGAGTTTGCTGTCTTTTTACTGTCATATTTTTTATCTTCTTTTTCTTAGATAAGTCCCTTTAATATTTCATATAATACAGGCTTGATGATGATGAACTCCTTTAACTTGACCTTATCTGAGAAGCGCTTTATCTTCCCTTCCATTCTAAATGAAAGCTTTGCTGGATAGAGCAATCTTGGTTGTAGGTCCTTGCCTTTCATGACTTGGAATGCTTCTTTCCAGCCCCTTCTTACCTGGAAGGTTTCTTTTGAGAAGTCAGCTGACAGTCTGATGGGAACTCCTTTGTAGGTGACTGTCCCTTATCCCTTGCTGCTTCTAGAATTCTTCCCTTCATTTTAATCTAGGGTAATGTAATTATGATGTACCTTGGTGTGTTCCTCTTTGGGTCCAACTTCTTTGGGACTCTCTGAGCTTCTTGGTCTTCCTGGAAGTCTATTTCCTTTGCCAGATTGGGGAAGTTCTCCTTTATTATTTGTTCAAATAACTTTTTTACTTGTTGCTCTTCTTCTTCCCCTTCTGGTACCCCCACAATTCAGATGTTGGAACATTTAAATATGTCCTGGAGGTTCCTAAGCTTCTCCTCATTTTTTTGAATTCTCATTTCTTCATTCTTTTTGTTTGGTTGTTTCTTTCTTCCTTCTGGTCCACTCCATTGATTTGAGTCCCAGTTTCCTTCCCATCACTATTGGTTCCCTGTACATTTTTCTTTATTTCAATTTGCATAGCCTTCATTTTTTCATCTAATTTGTGACCAAAATCAACCAATTCTGTGAGCATCCTGATCACCAGTGCTTTGAACTGTGCATCTGATAGGCTGACTATCTCTTCATCACTCATATGTATTTGCTCTGGGGCCTTGATCTTTTCTTCCATTTGGGCCATTTTTTTTTTAAGCCTGGTCACGCCTATTACATATGAGGGGTGGAGCCTTATGTGTTCACCAGGACGGGGCAATGCACGTGGCTGGTTTGTGACACTGTATGCAGGGGAGTGGTCAGAGAGGGAACAATGTCGCTTCCTCCTCTTTCTCAGATTTCAGTCCCTTCTGTCACTTCCCACAAGCAAACTGGGCCCCTCTAGTGCTGATTTCCAGGTGGGTGGGCTTGTGTACATTCTAGGACCCTGTGGGTCTTTCCAACGAACTCTCCTGCGAGGCTGGGAGTCTCTCCTGGCACCTCAACCCCCACAAGTGTTTTCAATCAGTGTTTGAGGCTTTATTTTTCTGATCTGGGGCCCTGGGTTGTGCGGTCTGTCTTGCTACTCGTTTTTGCCTGGTTTGTCTGCACGCAAATGTGTGACCATGGTCAGCCATCCACCTTGGGTACCTTACTGGGTCTGCTGGTCACCACCCCGTGCCCGGGGTCTTCCTGCTGCCGCCTGCGCATCTGGGCCCGCCAGCCACTGCTTTTTCCTGCCGCGATCCCTCTCCGCTGGCCACTGACTCCACCCCTCTTGCCAATCTGGATGAATGGTTGTCGGACTTCCGTATAGTTCAATTTTCTTCAGTTCTGTGTTTTGTTTTGTTTTTTTGTTTCTAAATTCTTGCTGTTCTTAATTTTGGTTGAACGAGGAGGCACAGTGTGTCTACCTACACCTCCATCATGGCCAGAAGTCCATTTTGCCCATTTTTAAATTGAATTGTTTTTTAAATGATGAGTTTGACAGTTATTCACATTCTAAATACAAGTTTTTCATGAGATAAGTGATTTTCTCAGTCTGTAATTTGTTTTCTCATCTTCTCAACAGGGTCTTTTGCAGAGCAAATGTTTTAATTTTGTTGAGGTCCAATTTATCAATTTTTTTTCTTTTATGGATCATACTTTTGTTGTCAAGTCTGAGAACTCTTTGTGTACTCCTAGGCACCAAAATTTTTCTCTAATTTTTATCTTGAACTTTTATAGCTTTATGTTTTACACTTAAGTCCATGATCCATTTTGAGTTAATTTTTGTATATGGTATGAGGTTTAGGCTGAAGTTAATTTTTTTTCCTGTGGATGTCTAATTGCCCAGCACCATTTATTGAATGGCTCATCATTCCACCATTGAATTGCATTTGCTTCTTTGTCAAAAAGCCATTTGGCACATTTGTGTGGGTCTGTTTCTGGATTCTTTCTTCTGCTCATTGATTTGTGTGTCATTTCCTCTAGCAATACTACATTGTCTTGATTGTTGTAGGTACAGTGTAAGCCTTAGCATTGGGAAGAATTCCTCTTCCCATTTCCACCATTAATCTTGATTTTAAAATATCTTGAACTGTATTTTATTGAGGTGGGGGTGAGGGTTGAGGAGGAATTTCTCCTTATGTTGATAAGCTGAAAATATTTTTCTATGCTTCTAAATATATTCCTCTTTGGACTGAAAAATCTGATTTAAAAAAACCTTTAGAATTGTATGTAACATAGAAGTAAATTAGCCAAACATGTTGTCTTTACTCAGAGGAAGCTGAGAGGATTTTGTGAGAGGCCTGAGAGGATATTATGCTTTCACCCCTCTGATCCTACAGTGAATTTTGATAGATTTTTCTAAATAAACTACATTTACTAAGCAACAGTTAGTTTATGTTTTAAACATGTATTAAACCATTCAATAGTCAATCACAACTTCTACTCAGTACAAGATCATCAAATCACAGGGTAGAGTTGAGGCAATTCAACCTAAAAGCAGAGAGGCCCAAATTCTTGGGTTAACAGAGAAGGACTTAACATAGTTAAATATGTAATTTTTCCTGAAATTTTGAAATGCTGAGAAGAGTTCATGAATCCCCCACCTCATAGCTCCTACCTTGATACATTTTAGGCCCAGCATAACTCAGAAATATATGAAAGAAGGAATAAGATAAACCTCATGTTTTTTTTTGTTGTTCTTCTCAGGTAAGAATGGTGTGGAGATGGGGATGGGATGGCCATTGTATGGGAAGCAGACAGCAGCTCAGGGATGCTCTGGTGTGTTTAAGGATTAGAAGTCAGCGCAAAATTTTAAATTTCTTGTGAAGGAGTTCAGAATGGTAGAGTGTCCTGAGTATGTCCAAGCTTCATCTTGTAAGTAGAACTTCATAAGCAATTTGTATCATTTGTTGTCAGGAAATGGGTGTTGTGGTTGCCTGAGAATGGGGTGGGGATGAAAGAAGTTGGGTGCCATGATCTCTCTGGGCCTCTTGGGCAGTAGCCCTTTGCCTCTCCCATAGAAGTAAAGTGTGAAGATTAAAGGCCTCCAGATGAGGTACTTGAGACACGGTGACCTGCCAGGTCCTCAAAGGGTCACCATTGCTCTACCTTTATGCTGCTATTGCTTATTCTAAACGTTAACAGCAGGGTAATTATAATACCCCAAAAGACACTCTCCCCACTTGGGCTAGTTAAAGACCATGTTCTCTTCAGATTTTAGTTCAAGAGTCACATCCCCAGGGAAGTCCTCCCTGACCCCTGACTCACTGCCCTATTACAAGCCCTCCAGGCTGGCCCTTCTCCCACATAGCCCTTGTCATAGGAGCTGTTTGTATTTGCCTGGTGGAAACTTCGATGGATATCTGTGTCTCCCACTAGACTTCCTCTCAAAGGAAGGGGTGGTGTCTGCTTTTGCTTACTGTTTCTTTTCCCAGCACCCAGCACAGTGCCTCATGCAAACAAGTCCTTAAAAAAGCTGAGAGAGCAACTCCAGGGCTTTTTAAGTGATGACTTCCTCCCTGCTGCTGCTCTTGTCCATGTTCTGGGCAGCATTGTTTTTCTTGGTTGTAGTGGCATGCTGAGTGTCATCTGTGTTTGAGGCTCCACAACACACCATTAGTGTGGTTGCTGGGGCCCAATTGTCCCAAGTGGCTCTCAGCTGTGCCATGTGTTTTACTATGTTTTCAAAGAAAGCATATTAGGAAGGGGTGATGTTTCTCAGAGTATGATCTGGAAGAACCTGCACCAGAATTGCTTGGGGAATTTTGCAAAAATGAACATTCTGGGCTTACCCTTGGACTGCTCCATCACAATCTCTGAGCATAAAACTTGAGAATTCGCATTCATTGTTGTTATTGCTTTTTTAAAAAATGAATAGGTAATACAATCACATAATCCAACTCCAAACTATACCAAAAATACAGATTTTATTTAAAAAATCTGCCAATGACATTTAGTACATCTGCTTTCATGGACATATATGGAATACTGTACGTAAAGTCAAAGGAGTACATGTCACTGGTGGGAAATGTGAGGTTAGAAGGGTAGACAGACAGTCAGGAGATGCTAGTTAATAGTAATAGTAATGGAATTCCAGCCATCTCTTCACTGACTTCTAAAGCTTTTGGTAGCAAACATGACATTCCATAATTTTCTCCACCTTTTTACTTTGTGTCCTGATCTGGATACTGTCCTGGTTACTACTCTGTGGCCCCTTAGAAGTTGCTGGTCTTCCAAAGCTCCTGCCAGCAATGAGACCCCTGCTACCTGCTGATGGGCCTCTCAGATGCTGGCTGGATGCTTAGCTGGTTGCTCAGCTGGATGTGTGACACCACCTGACTCAGATTCCTTGTCCTGTGGTCCTCTCACCTGCTGGGACTTGTTGCTGTCTGTGTAGGACCCACTTGTGCCTTTCCTGCCAAATGCTCACAGGCACACAGTGCACTGGCCCACTCCCCTAGGCACTATGCTCTGGACACCACACTGAATGAGGAGACCCTCAACAGGGGCAATTTCCCAGCACTGCCTATCCCCTTGGGCATGGCTAGTTCTAGAGCAGAGACTGAGCCTTGCTGCCCCTCCTGCTGTACACACCTGGACAAATCATGAGAAGTGACAGCCTATGTGACACAGGACACAGGAGTCAAACTCCAGTTCTTTGACTGTTGGATTACAGAATTTACACTCCACTAGGTTTCCCATTGCTTGCCCCTCTGAGATCAGGCCTTGGGGCTAGCTGCCCAGCCAATCATTGTGATCTGCCCAGGACTGTTGGCCCATACTGTGTGAAGACCCCCCAGGGTCCTTCTCAGAGGAGAATGCACCCAGACATGAGGCTGTGTGACCCTCAGTCAGCAAGGAGGGAAGAGCCACAGGCTCAGAAGGTGTCCCCAATAGGCCCAAATGGCAAACTTTCTGTCTTCTGGGCCAAGGGAGGAAAGTGAAGAAAGGCAAAGACAATTCTCCTCCCTTTGCATTTAGCCAGGCCCCTGTGGAATTCCCCTCCATACTGGGTTGGGTGTGGGTGAGTAGCAGTGGGCTGGGGCACTAGAAACATATATTTCCTGAATTGCCACTCCAACTCCAGTGTTGGGTTTGTCCTTCGTCCTTGTCGCAGTGCAGATGGGGCTCTTCCTTAGATACCACTGACTTCCTTTCTCTTCACAGAATGAGCCCATGTGTGAGATTAAATACAGACTTTTCTCTGGAAAACAACTGTGTAGGGAAAATGAAGTAGTTAGGCTCCCTCCCCCAGATATCTGGGCAGCTATGACTTAGCATTGTTCATATAACCTTGAGTAGGGGCCCACATGTGCAGAATCAAGCTCTGTTATGTAATATCTTGGCACCTTGCTGGCTTTGTATGCATTTAGTATATAAGGGAATTGGGTCAGGCCAATGGAGGTGTAGGTAGATACACTTTGCTTCCTCACACAACTAAAAGAAGACATCAAATTTAAAAGCAAAAACCAACCAGAAATGCCAAAAAATTGAACTGTATGAAAGTCCAACAGCCAAGGAGTTAAAGAAGAAACATTCATTCAGAGCAGTAGGAGAGTTGGAGATGGGCAGCCAGGGCAGAGAGCACATGCAGCAAGACAGTGGCTGGTGGACTCAGTGTCCCACATTTGCAAGTGGATAAACTGGGAGGAACAACTGGGGAGCAAGACAGACCACACAACCTAGAGTCCAGCACAGGGAAATAAAGCCTCAACCTGTGTGGGTTGCAGCAGTGTGAGAAACTTCCAGCCTTACAGGAGAGTTCTTTGGAGAGATCCACAGGGTTCTAGAACCTACACAAACCCACCCAATGAGGGATTAGTATCAGAAGGGCCCAATTTGCTTGTGGGTAGCAGGAGAAGAGACTGAAAGCTGGTGAGAGCCAAGAAAATGACATTGTTCCCTTTCAGACCCCTTGCCCACATACATTGCCACAATGCAGAGATGTGGGTTGCCCCACCATGGCAAATACCTTAGGCTCTGCCCTTTACAACATAAAAGGCACAATGAGACAAAGAAGTATGACCCAAATGAAAGAACAGATCAAAGTTCCAAAAAATACAACTAAGGGATGAAAAGATAGCCAATCTATCAGATGCACAGTTCAAAACACTGGTAAGCAGGATGTTCACAGAAATGACTGAGTATGGTCACAAAACAGAGGAAGAAGCGAAGGCTATGCAAAGTGAAATAAAGAAAAATAGACAAGGAACCAACAGTGATGGGAAGGAAACTGGGACTCAAATCAATGATTTGGAACAGAAGGAAGAAAAAGAACATTCAACCAGAACAGAATGAAGAAACAAGAATTCAAAAAAAAAAAAATGAGGAGAGGCTTAGAAACCTCTGGGATAACTTTAAACATTCCAGCATCCAAATCATAGGGGTGCCAGAAGGAGAAGAGGAAGAACAAGAAATGGAAAACTTACTTGAAAAAATAATGAAGAACTTCCCTGATCTGGCAAAGGAAATAGACTTCTAGGAAGTCCAGGAAGCTCAGAGTGTTCCAAAGAAGTTGAACCCAAGGAAGCACACATAAAGGCACGTCATAGTTATATTCCCCAAGATTAAATGTAAGGAGAGAATCTTAACAGCAGCAAGAGAAAAGGAGACAGTTACTTACAAAGGTGTTCCCATAAGACTATCCACTGATTTCTCAAAATAAAACTTGCAGGCAAGAAAGGGCTGGAAAGAAGTATTCAAAATCATGAAAGGGAAGGACCTACATCCAAGATTACTCTATTCAGCAAAGCTATCACTTAGAATGGAAGGGCAGACAAAGTGGTTCCCAGGCAAGGTCAAGTTAAAGGAGCTCATCATCACCAAGCTCTTATTTTATGAAATGTTAAAGGGACTTGTCAAAGAAAAGAAAGAAGATCAAAAATATGAACAGTAAAATGATAACAAACTGACAACTATCAACAACTGAAACTAAGAAAAAAAAAAAAAAACAAAACCAAAAATGAACTAAGCAAACAAGTAGAACAGGAACAGAATCAGAGAAATGAAGATCACATGGAGGGTTATCAGTGGGAAGGGAGTGAAGGGGGAATGGAGGAAAAGGTACAGAGAACAAGAAGCATAAATGGTAGGTACAAAATACACATGGAGAGGTTAAGAATAGTATTGAAAATGGAGAAGCCAAAGAACTTATATGTACAACCCATGGACATGAACTAAGAATGAGGGAATGCTGGTGGGAGAGGTGGGTGCAGAGTGGAGGGCAATAAAGGGGAGAACAAAATGGGACAACTGTAATAACAACTGTAATAATCAACCAAATATACTTAAAAAATAAATTAGCTTTGGAAATGGGGAAAAAAGAGAGTTGGGACTTTCCCTGGCATGACACGAGGCCAGCAGTGTGTGGATCACCCCACTCCAGAATAAAGGTGTGTCAGACATCCTGATGGCTCCATGAATTTTGCTCGGTCTGCCTGAATACCATGTGAATCTATCTGACCTTGAATGGCTACAAAGCACTTGGTGTAGTTGGCAGGATTCATTGCAGTATGGTATGAAGCCATTGGTACCCCCAGAGGGGTGTTCAAAGGTGTGGCCTGCCACTGGCATGTGGTATCCAGTGGCAAGTCTCCTTGTGGTTTGGGTTCCCCCTCAGGACTGTCCTGATGTTAGTGGTGTACCCAACAAGGTAGAGAAGGCTCTGTGGGTGGTAGGGGAGACCCTGGAATATCCAAGCACCAGGGCAGCCATGGGGCCTGTGGGCTGCATGTTTCTTTCAGCCTTGCCAGCTAAGACGGAGAGAGCATTCCATGATGCGGCGAAGGTACCAGAATTCTGAGGAAGAGAAGAAGCCTTGGAGGCCCAGATCTGTCCCCTGGAGGAAAACCTCCAAACAGCAGAGCTGCAGCAATCCCCATCCCTGGTCATAGCGGATGAATCAGAGGGAAGAAGAACCAAGTCCCCTGTGGGACTTGCCCAGTAGTGATACAGAAGATGAAGTCTCAGCAGCCCAGATGGTTGAGCACATGACCTATCACCCCTATATGCAGGCTGAACTAGTCTATCTGGGGAAGCGGTTTCGGCACAGGGCCCCGGAGCCCTTGGCAGCATGGCTCCTCCGCCTTTGGGATTCAGGGATTGACAGTATTATGTGCACTGATAATGACATGGAAAAGCTAGCTTCCATTGCAATTCACCCCTCCCTGTCCCAATGGCTGCAAAATAGCTGGTGAAATGCAAGGGGGCATTTCACCAGCTATTGGGTCTCATTCTCTGTTAGAATGGGCCATGGCTGTGATTTGTACAGTTTGGGCAGCTGCAGGAGATGTCACAGACACTGTGAGGAAATGGCAGTCCTGTGTGGACTTAGTGCAAATCCTGCAGTAGTTGTGTGTGCACCAGGCTATGCTCAATCCCAATACTCATGGCCCTGATGATTAATGTTTTATGGCAGGGATGAGGGATCTGGTGCTACAGCACACTTCCTCTGCCTCGTTTGGATCCCTCATGGCTATGTTGGCCCTGTATGTCGGGTGTCACATTAATCACATCACCATAACGGTGGCAAGTCTGGGGGAGGTGGAGATGCGGTGGCAGCAGAAAGGAGTACAAACGGTGTTTCAAGCTCCCTCTGTCTCACAGTTAAAGAGTGATCCCGTGTGGGTGACTAGGACTCAGATGTGGTCAGACCTTTCAGGGCTGGAGTAGACTGATATAAGATTGATAGGAAGTGGAAAGCTTACCTATTAGAACAATGGAAATAGTTGCGAGCTGACCAACGTTTCCTGTAGCCCCAGAAGAACGTGGTGGGGAAGAAACCTGGGGACGTGACCCAAGAGGCCCATCCTGTCTGGTTGGAAGACCACCTGGCTGTGCCAACCTCCTGAGAAGAGGGAAGAGATATTCTTTGGACATTTGAATAGTGGGAGGGCTGAAGAACTTGTCTACAGGGCATTGGTGGGGACCAGAGGCCACATGTGGAATTGGCTATCCACTCGTCCCCTACAAATGTTCAGTGGGTCCTGGCTCTATGGTAGACACAGGGGCAGAATGTATGCTCCTGTGTGGAAACCCTGACAAGTTTCTGGGGCCCGAGGCCTCTATCGATGTTTGTGTGGGGCGTAGTGTAAAGGTGAAGGCCATGCAGCTCTCCTTGGGTATTGGGTGATTGCCTACCACCATGAATACACTGTTCATGTGTCCCCATTCCTGAGTCTATCCTGGGCATTGATGTGCTCCAAGGGCTATGGCTGCAAACCACTGTGGAGGAGTTCTGCTTGAGAGTATGAGTGGTAAAATCTATTTTGTGGGGGCATGCTGAGCACCACCCCCCATTCAGTTGCTGTCCCCACAACACGTGATAGCAATGAAGCAGTACTGGCTTCCTGGAGGACTTGAGGAGATCATGGCTACTTTAGGAGAGTTGGAAAAGGCAGGGATAATTAGGGCCACCCACAGACCCTTCAACTCTCCCACGTGACCAGTGCAAAAGCTGTATGGCACGTGGAGAATGACAGTATATTACCAGGAGCTCAATGAGGTCATTCCCCTAATACATGCATCCGTCCCTTCTGTGGTAGACTTGATGGACCGGTTAACCAATGAGCTGGGAACCTACCACTTTGTGGCTGATCTAGCAAATGCCTATTTCTCCATTGATATTGCTCTGGAGAGTCAAAATCAGTTTTCTTTCACATGGGAAGGCTGACAATAAACCTTTACAGTGCTCCCTCGAGGGTATTTACACAGCCTGACCATCTGCCACGAGCTTGTATCAGAAGGCCTGGCTATGTGGCCACGGCCCACTGATGTGTGCCTTTTCCATTACATTGATGACGTTTTGCTAACCAGTGATTGTCTTACAGAGTTAGAGAAGGCAGTGCTGCAAATGTTGTCACACCTAAAGTCATGTGGCTGGGCTGTCAATGAGGCCAAGCTTCAAGGGCCTGGATTATCTGTCACATTCTTGGGGGTTGTCTGGTTGGGTAAGACAAAAGTGATCTCTGAAGTGGTGATAGATAAAATTCAGGTGTATCCTACCCCCTACCACTGTGAAGCAGCTCCAGACATTTTTGGGTTTGCTCCAGTACTGGAGAGTGTTCGTGTCCCACCTCACTCAGGTTGTTAGCCCCTTGTATGCCTTGGTAAAAAAGAAAGTGAGCTGGGACTGGACCCTGACCTTGGAATAAGTGTTCTGAGGAGTGAAGCACATCATTAAGCATGCCCAGGCCTTGCATGCCCTGGATCCTCCTAGACCTTTTAAGCTACATGTGCATGTGACACAAGAAGGCCTTGGTGGGGTCTTTGGCAATGATCAGAATGGCTACGTCAAATCCTGGGATTCTGGTCCCAACTATGGAAAGAAGAAGAGGCATGGTACTCCCTGATGAAAAGCAACTGGCGATGGTGTATGCTGCCCTGTTGGCCATGGAGGCTATAACAGGAACTGCCCTGGTAACTGTAAGGACCACTTATCCCGTTGCAGGGTGGGTCTGAGACTGGATGGCCAAACTTCACAGTGGGACAGCTCAGACTTCTATGTTGGGTAAGTGTGGGGGTGCTTATCTGCAGCAAAGGAATACTCTGTTGACTAGCTTGTTATGAGCTGAATTGCAGGAAGTGTTGGGCCCTGTCACCTGTATAGATAAAAAATCTACCACTCCTGCCCCTTTAAAAGAAATGGAAGTCAGACCCTTCCATGAAGGGCAGGCACCTATTCCCTCAGATGCATGGTATACTGATGGGTCCAGCAAGGGTCAGCCTGCTGTTTGGACTGCTGTAGCAATTCAGCCAGAAACAGACATGATCTGGATTGTTACTGAAGAAGGTCAGAGAAGCCAGTGGGCAGAAGTGTGAGCCATGTGGCTCATGACTGCCAATGAGGCCCCACCCCTATTTGCACAGACAGTTGGGTGGTGCACCGGGAATAGTATTATGGATCTCTACGTGGCATGCAAATACATGGATGCTTATGCATAGGCCATTATGTGGGCAGACCTTGTGGCAAGACCTCTGGGAATTAGGCCACCGGAAACAAATCACTGTATGTCATGTGACCGGGCATGCACCCCTTGCCTCCCCTGGGAACGATGAGGCTGACACTCTAGCCAAGGTGCGATGGCTGGAAACAGTGCCTACCGGCCTGTCAGGAAGAGAAGTAGCTCAGTGGCTACACCGTTGCCTCTTACATGCTGGACAGAAGACCACAGGGTCCACTACAAGAACTTGGGGGTTACCTGTCACCTTAGCAGAGGTACAAGAAGCTTGTGAGACCTGTGTTGTCTGTTTGTGAAGGCATCTCCAGAGGCCTGTGGGAACTACTGGGCAGGTGGTGCGGGGACAGCTACTGCTGGCCTGGTGGCAGGTTGACATAATTGGACACCTACCTAGTTCAAAGGGATATAAGTATGTAGTCACATGTGTGGACATGGCTACTGGAGTCTTAGCAGCTTAGCCCACACACCACCCATCAGAAAGTGGTAATCGCAGTGCTAGCTGGCTTATGCACTGCTTACAGGTGACGCTTGATCATTGAAAGTGATCAGGGGACACATTTTACTGGGGCTTTGGTGCAACAATGGGCCCATGACATGCAGATTGATTGGAAGTACCATGAAGCCTATCAGCCCCAAGCTGCCAGAATGATCAAATAGTGCAATGGCCTATTAAAGCAAGGCCTGCAGCTACACCTGCCACCCCTATGTTGTGGGGTTGGAAAAACACTTATGGACCCTCCCCTGGACTCTAAATGAGGGGAGTCAGAGTGGGGTCCAGCTCTGGTGGAAGCCTTACTCCACTGGTCTGCTGCTCCAATTCAGTTACAGATACAGACTAAGGATGCTTTGCTGAAACCAGGCATGGGAAAACAAGGAAACATTCAGTTGCTTGCACCCGAGGGCCTGAAACGAGGGCAAACAGCCACTTGGATGTGGCCTTGGGAAATAAAAGCCCCCCACACACACACACACACATTGGGTGGCTCTTGTTGCCTCTTGGGGACAAGGAGAGGAGAGAAATTTGCAAATAGTGCCCTGGGTGTTGGGACATGCCCCCCAATCTTGTGAGTAACATACCCAATAGCAGATCATGAGATGCTCCTCTGTGGCACCTTTGTGATATCCTTATGACCCATTACGAGTTCTCCACTGCTGTTGTGAGTAGATGCTGAACCCCCAGTTGAGATGCGAGTTATAGTATTTGTGCCCAGGGAGGCCCCCTCTGCCAGCCCCTGTCTTATTGGCTCACCAGAAACTTGCTTGTACTTTGCCTGAGGATTGTGATTTGTCATTGTTCCAATAACTGCTTTGTCTTTTCTCCTCTAGGGTGCAAAGTAACACCTTAAGGGACTGGGTACATACCTATGTCTTAGTGGCTACCAATCAGTGTGCTAGATCTACACTGAAATTCTTCTGAGCACAGCTGCTGGCCTCCCATGGCACATCTCTCCAGCTTCTGTTTCAAATTAGACTTGATTACAGAACCAGTGGAACAGTGCACATCTCCTGTGGAACATGACCTGGACTGACATCTATGCTGGGGCAAAGCAACAGTAGGACTAGCCCTGGCCAGGAGTTGGCTATTCCATATGGGATGGCTTGGGATGATTCATGACTGAGACCATGGAGTTGGCTGGACCAGCCCCACTGTGTATTGAGAACCTCTCAAAGGATGAGTCCAAGTGGGCTGGCCTCCTATAGGTGTGTGTCAGCAGCAAACTCTGAAGCACTACTGGGGGGCATGAAATAATTCGTGGGCTATAGTTCCCACTGGGGCTCTCTGAGTGTGTGGTTCACATGGGTGGCCTTACTTGTCTGGAAATTGGATTGGCCATTGCACATGGGAGTGGCCTTATTTGCCTGCTTGAGTTCAGAAAATTCTTGCAATCCAGCTAACTAATTGGGAATTGTTTAACGAGGGACACCAAGTAAAGTGTACCTCCTGGTGGTACTACCCATTAGCCATTTTTTTTCTCCTCAAGCTACTTCTATAGTCACTGAGCTTGAGATAACTGCTTTGGCTTTGTACACTGCTCGTGTGTTGACTGTGACATATGATTCCTTGAGCCTCTTACATGAGGAAGTGTATCAGTTGAGAAAAGTAGCCTTACAAAATTGTATGGACTTAGATATGCTCACTGCATCACTAGGTGGAGTGTGTGCCCTAGTTGGGGCCAAATGCTATGTATACATTCCAGATGTTTATCACAACGTCAGACAGTCTTTACAGGCATTAGCTTCTGAGACCCATGCTATCGAGCGCCTAACAGGCGATCCCCTGCAGGAATGGTGGGCATCCCTAACCACTGAATGGCGGTGGGTCCTTGCTATCTTGGGTGGCAGCGCATGTGTTTTGGCTGTGTGCTGCTGCAGCTTGTACTGCTGTTGTGGTATCTGGGTGCAGGGCTCTGCCCTCCTCGCCAAGAGACTGTCGTGAAAGACACCCTTGTGTGGATTGTACAATGAGGAACCCTGAAGTGGTAGATTGTAGGGAAAATGAAGTCAGTCAGGCTCTGCCACCCGGGTGTCCAGGTAACTATGATTTAGTGGTGTTCATATAATCCTGTGTATGGGCCTGCATTCGCAGAATTAAACTCTGTTGTATAATTTCTTGGTAGTCTGCTGCTTTTGTGTGTATTTAGTACATAAGGGAGTCAGGACTTCCTTCAGTGCATGCATGGATCACCCCACCTCAGGATAAAGGCACATCAGACATTCTGATGGCTCCGTGAATTTTTGTCCATCTGCCTGAATCCTGTGTGAATCTGCCCAGCCTTGAACAGTGGTAAGACAAGCTGTCAGTAAAAAAGGCCAGTCCCCAGATTGGAGGACCCTCCCTCACGTCTGTGGGACTTTCAATGTGGCCCACAGCCCTTCCCCAGGACTCTGAGTTCCAGGTTACCTTTTCCACGCCCATCTCACTGGTCCCATGCCTCTAACTGTGCTCTTGTCATTCTTCTGAAGGTCTGGATCTTTCTTAATCCTGATCCTTCTAGAAAGACTCCTCTTAGAAGCAGGAATGTTTCCAGCCCTTCCATCAAACTCCTAATAGTTTTTGGCATTTCTTCATGCTGCTCACACCAGTGGGCACTCGCTAACGTGCAGGGTTAGGCAGACAGCCCCACTGTGTGTATGTGGAGGCAGGGACCTTCCCCGGAACAGGGCAGGGCAGATGGTTGCCTGGGCTTCTCTTGGCTCCCTGTGGACCGGCTTTGAAATGTCCCACTGCCCAGGACCAGAGTTTCTGGTATGACCTAAACACTGAACTGGGATCAACATGAGCAGTATTATAGCAGCATTTCACCTCGAGAGTGGAGGACTGAGCTTTCTAGCCCCCGCTCTGGCTGCCTTGACAGGCTTAGGGCTCTCGCTCTCTCCATCATCCCCAAGTTGAATAAAAGGCAAATGACTTATCTTCTCAGCACCTGGGCTCTGGAATTAAGCAGACCTGGAATCAAACCTGAACTCTGTCACACAAAGCAGACCTCATTTCACCATGCTTCAAAGATGTTGTGTTTTTATAGATTGAAGGCAAGACCTTCCACCAACAAATGATTACAACTGGCTTTCTTACAATACAACTTTAATGTAATGGTTTGTAATCAAACCTGCAGTATCTCCAAGGTCTGCCTGTATTAGCTGTGGGACCTAGAGTAACTATCTAAATTTGTCCGACCCGAGTTTTCTCTCTCATGAAATGCAACCTTTATAGAGACCAAACAGGGTTGTTCAAAGAATTTAAAAAGTTATTCAGTGGAAAGTATTTAGCAAGGTGCCTGAACCATGGAGAAAATATCAACAAATTGTATATTACTGTCATTGCAGTTATTCTTCTTCTTAACCTTCTGTCCTGCACCCTCTCCCGGGGACACCATGCTCCTAGCAATCCGTGGGGTGAAACAGATCCTTGCACTGGCTGGGCCATTGGAGCCACAGTGGGGTGGGGGTGAGAGGTAGAGGCAGGAAGTGCCCAGGATGCCAGCATCGTGAAGACCAGCTGGTACTCCAGGCCCATCAGAAAGCTACAGGGCTTGTGTCTGGCCCTGGAGGAACCTCTGATTTCACAGGACCAGCCACCATGGTGGCCAGGGCATTTCCCAGGGCAGGGCTCCTGTGAGAACATTCAGGCCAGTCCTGCCCACAGGTGGCGCCTTGCACAGAAACCCCCCCTACTGGGCCTCTGAGTGGGTGGGAGGCCTTCCTCTCACTGAGGGGCTTGGGCACCTGATTGATGGGTGCAGGAGCCCACAAGCGGGCCAGTGACAGTCTTGGATGGTGTTTGTAAAATGTGAAGTAACCACTGCATCGAGTGATGCTATCATGTGATTACCTGTGATGGGTAATTGCAACATAAAGAGGAAATCTAAGGCCTCATTCCTCTCCCATGCAATAAGCACACGTCTCTGGCTGGTCTTTTCCTGCCCTGGGAATGGGGGACTCTTCCCGTAACACTGGCTCTTTGTGGCCTCCTCCCTCAAGGGCCCCTCAGCCCCTCTGTGTGGGAGGGCTTCCTGTCTGGGCTGCCACAGTACCCTGCACGCACACCTGCAGCACACGTGTTGGTGTCCCTGTCTCATCTCCCTATGGCACCGGAAGCTCCTGAGTGCTGGTCTGACTTGGCAAGATCCTTCTTGGTCCCAGCCTAGTGCCCCAAGCACAGAGAATCGGTGTTTTCAGCAGGGATGAGGTCCTAAGTACCTTTATGGTGACAGCATTTAAAAAATGTGATTGTAGCCAGGGGGTGAGGTGCTCTTGCAAATCCCAGGGAGAGAAATTTGTAAACAGTCTCTTCAAAGCATTTCCCCCATCTCTATTAATACTCACATCCTATGGCACAAATAACAAAAAAACAGTAGCAAGTTTCTGAACTAACTTCCAAATGAAGGAACGGGCCCATTACCACACACCATGGGTGAGTGTCCCAGATGCCAAAGCATCTGGTCTCAGAAAGGATAGACATTTTGCTGTGTTATATGAGGAGCAGCATCTGCCCCTCAGTGACCAGGGTACTGGCCTCCCCCACCAGTCAGGTCAGCGTCTGGTTAGAAGCATGTGCTGCCTGTTTGTACTTGCTGAGTTATGGGCACATCTCACCAAGTAGCCACTTGGACATGGTTGCAGGTGGGACCTTCAGTGGGTCTGGTGGTCTCAGAATGCCACAGAGTGGCAGCTAGAATGGCTGGGGTTCCCCTGGTCAGCAGCTGCGCAGTGGGACTACTTTGTAATTCTCATGAAACGACGGCTGGATGTCTTTGAACCTCTGGTGCCCTGATCAGGTGGCTGATCATGGAGGCTGGGTTGAAGCAGGGCCTTGTGATGGTGCTGCGATTTGCATTTGGCCAAAGCGGGGGAGACTGAATCAACCCACTGTTACTCTGAGCCCTGTCTGGTGCTGTGTAGACACCAAAGGAGGGAAAGCTGGCCCCCAAAACATACATATAAAAATATACACATTGCAATAAAACATACACACACACACAAAGCTACACAAAAATACCCACAACATATGCAATACACACATAACAAGTACACAAACCATATACAGCCACAAAACACACAGCACACAATCATAGATATAGTAATAAATACAGCACACAAACATACACATAGAAGATACACACTGCAAGAAACCATACATCATACAAAGTGTATACACATAAAACACACATACACCCACCCCCATGTGCACACAGAAAACGTAAATGCACAAATACACACATGCAGGAGAATCAAACCTGTCCAACAGCCTGAATGGTGCTTGCTCTGTAAGGAGTGGTTAGATCAGTGAGGAAATGCCTAATAAATTAGATTCCTCAAAAATCACTGTAAGATACAAAATATAAAAAGTATATAAAGTACAATATGTATATGCTTTGACCCAGCAATTATACTTCTCAGAATTTATCCCAGGAACATAATCAATGATATATGCAAAGGTGTAAGTCCAAGCATATTTAGCATGACATTGTAAATAATAGTGTAAAAATGAAAACCAAGTACTCACAATGGGAATCAGTTTAATAAGATTTACCCATACATGATGCACAAGTGAGCTGACTCTGGCCTCTTCCTCATCCTCCCACAAATGAAAACACAAATGAGTAAACAGATAGCTTCCCGTGGTGCCTCACCATTGGTAGGTTGTGTGTGTGGGGGCGGGGGCAATATTGGTGAGATTGCAGTGAGTGCTGCACCCACCACATCACACCCCCTCGTAGAGATGACTCCTCTCTCTGGGTTCGCTGCCTGGCTGCAGCCCTGGACAGGGCTTCTGCAAGCCTGTTTCCTACATACACGTACAGGGCACCCCCCACCCCCGCCTCTCCTCCTGAGCCCTGAGAACAGAGGTGCCTGACTACGGGGCAGTCCAGTGACTGTTTTGACTTTGCTTTTATGTCCCCTTTTCCTTCACCGTCTCATCTCCATTCCAAGGATTATGAAGAAATTTTCTAAAGATCTCTCCTTATTAAGAATTTGACAGACAAAATAGAAATTTTAGTTCCAGCTATCAAGGGAATAGCAGAAAAGTATTGATTAAATGAAATGACCCAAGATAGCATATTGAATAGAAAAAGCAAGATGCATGGCTGGTAGGAAAGACGTGTTACAAAATAAGCTATTGAACACACTCCTGTGTCTGCATGTTATGTGGACGTGTGCGTGGAAAATGACTAGGAGAGACCGTGTAAGGGGTAGAGCTTCCTTACACTCAGAAAGGGCTGTGCTACAGTCCCGTGCTGCCTGTAAGTAGGTGTGTGACCAGGGGTCAATTGCTTAAGCTCGGAAACTGCTCTGTCTTTTGCTGGAAAGCAGTGATGACGGTGCCTCCCAGCAGGACCAAGAGAGCTCAGGGAGATGAAGACAGAAAGCCATGGGGTCAGCCCAGGCCTGGCAGGTGACAGCATGCACGGACACGACTGTGGTTGTTGCTTTGTTCCTGTGATTCTTGGTGCTGGTGGTGCCCAGAAGCTGTGATCTTAGTGGGTTGTATGAGTTTTCCTTTGAATGGCAGTTTTGGGCATTGTGAGGCACAGCCATACCTATGAACGGACAGGAGCAAAGGCAATGTGATATGCAAGGAAACACCACCTTGCTCACCCAAGGGGGCTCTGCATGTCCCTGTTGAAGAAGAGGTGGCAGGAGGTTCAGTGACGTCCTGGAGTGCAGATGATCAGGGCATTTTTCTCTGGGATGTGGACATTGCACCTGGGCCTGGGGAGGAAACCCACATGAGGACAGGGGGCTCCCTGCACCTTCAGGCTCACTGCCTGACCTGGACCTGACATCTCTCTTTTCTTCCTCATGTCTCTTCCCACACATTTGTGGCTGGTGCAGATGGGCAGCCACACTGTCTACCTCGAGCACATTAAAATGTGTTGAAGTGATATGGCACATCCTTCCCAGAGTGACACTATCCTATAGGCATTTGTTTATGGCCACAGACTGAAAAAATGGCAGCTGAGGAGTGACAACAGATGACCTGAGAAGCTATTATTATTGGTCTATTATTATTGGCTAAAGGAATGCTGCCGTGATGTTCACATATACACCCCCAAACTGATTGTTCATAATGCGGGTAGGATCTGGCTTCTCCGGATCAGAGATCCTGAAGGCAGAAGACCAGAGCTGCGGGAGCCCAAGACAGAGCTGCAGACCTCAGGGATCCCTGGTCCAGGTAGGTGGTCCTCACCCCCAGCTCAAGGGGCCAACAGATGTAACGGGGAAGTGGGGCGGCAAGCCCCTCCCCTGCTGTTTCTCTACTAGAAGCCTCTCTATGGACTCCCCGAATGCCTATGTATCACCCCCACACCTTGCTCTCAGCCCAGCAGCAGCCTGCAGTCTCCTAGGACGGTTATGACAATGAGCAGGGCCTTGCTGCAGGGCCAGGCACACACTCAGCTACACAAACCTTAGGAAGATGCAAGCACCTTTTCTGAAGGCTGAGCAGACTGACTCCAGAGTCTGGAAAGTACTGGTCTTCAGAGAGAGACTGGGACGCTGTATTTTGCGTGTTCTTAGGTGGGAAGAGTGGATCTCAGATGGTCAAGTGCACTGCTTCGTTAGGGAGCCCTGAGGGCCCCTCTTGCATTTATCTTGGTCTAGGTGGCCCAATTGGGGAGGAGCTCATGGGGACACCGGCAGGTCCTCCTCCTGTGGGTGTCACTCTGCTCCAGCAGCAGCACCAGTATCCTCACATATTTGGGGACCTACATTTCTGCCAGACACCTCTTCTGATGTGCTGTGGCTGCCAAGTTTTCTGCCTTCTCCATTGCCACCAGTTCTCTGTGTCCCTTCATGTACCCCCAAGACTACAAAGGCAGGTATGCTTTGGGTTCAGGGGAGGCAGACAAAAACCAAACCATGTAAAACCAAATAGTGGATACCCATCCACCTGTTAAAGCCAGATCGCCTGCCCTCAGGGCCTCAGGCGGCCATCTTCTCCTCCTCCTCACTGTCCTTGCTGCCTGGGCCTGGAGCCCTTTCTTCCCACTTGTTTTTTGCAAGACCATTCAGCTCCCATTGTCACAGTCCTAAGCCATTCTTCAAAGACAGGTTTTCTACACAAATTGCCCTCTGCAATGTTAAAAGTGGTGCAACCCTTGAGGAGCCACTCACTTTCCGGTTTTCATCTGTAGAATGGGAGCAGGAAGGCTCACCCCGCCCTCACTGTGTGGTCCTGAACTGACACCAGGGAGGGTTCTGTGTAAACAGGGTGAGGAGTGGCACAAATACTGGGTGGGGTGGGGGCTCCTGTGTCAGCCCCGCCTTTGCACATCGGGAGCTGAGTGTCTTGGGACCTTTGGGAGGCTCTGTTTTCCTTGACCAGAGGCTAGACTGCCGCACGGGCATGGCAGCTGTTTCTGTAGAGACTGGGACAGTCAGCATTATAAGCTTTGCTGGCCAGATGACTCTTCTTCATTGCTCATCTCTGCTGTGTAGCCAGAGAGCAGCCATAGATGACATGCAAACAAGGGCATGGACAAGTTCCAATAAAACTTTATTTAAAAAACAAGGATGGGACAGATTTGCCCTGAGGGTTATACTTTTCCAGCCCCAGGATGAGAGCAATACAGATTGAACTAGATCCATAACAATGATACTGTGACCCATAGATTGGGAAATGCCACTTTGGCAGGGCACAAATGAAAGGAGGAGGGCTGCAGGGAAGAGCACGGGCCCCGAGCTCGTGGGCCCCGTGGGCCCCGAGAGGGCTTGCTAGATACAGCAAACATTTCTGAGCAGAGAGGGAGGCCGGCAAGGTCTCCTGGGGTCAGAGGTGCCTTAGCCAGTGTCCTTCCTGTGCCCTCAGGCCCTGCCTTTCATCCCTGGCTCGTGTTGAGTCATTGCATCACGCTGAAAATGTCCTTCCTGGAGGAGAACACAGGTGTGAAGATGGACTCTGGAGACCTGGAAAGAGCTGAAACCCAGGGCAGCTCAGAAGGTGAGGTTCTTGTGAAAATGCAGCTGAAAACTCCTGAAGCAAGACCCTGTCAGGAGCCGTGCATGGTCCCTGGCCTCCCCGGGCACCTGACATGGAGACTGAGCTTTGAGAATTACCTGGGTAGGTAAATTAGAAGACAGAAATTCTCAAGAGCAAATGAAGCTTAGTTGCAGGAGCCCAGGGCAGCAGGTGGTACATAAATGGGTGAAGTTCACCAGAGACCCGGTGTTTGAGGTCTTGACTCACTAACGGGATAGTTTTGATTCCTCCAAACACATCTGTGTCCCCTGACTGCCCAGCAGAGGAGGGGTCTGCAGTGGGGGACATTGTCTCTGAGTCTGGGCTGGGCAGTGACCCTGTGCTCCTGAGTGCTCCCTGCCGGAAAGTACTTAGGCATCACCTCAAGGGAGATGTTAAAAGCAAAATTTTGGCCTCCATGACTGTCCAATGCACAGATGTGAAGGGGGAGGCCCGAAACATGCCAGATGCCACATCCCTGAGCTTTCAACTCGCAGGTGGCCATCATAGTTTTAAACTAAAAGTCAGGACACTGGACTGACAACCGTGGCTCCAGTAACATGATGACAAAGGCTTGGGCCCAGCCCCCCTCCTAGCACTGGGCCATGAGGTGGCTGCCACGCTCACCCCATCCCCGGAACGGGTGCTGCAGTTTCTCAGAGCCCAGGCTGGTGGGACCTTCATGCAGAGCACAGGTGGGGTTTCTTTTGCCACGAGCTCTGTGTGCTCCTGGTACAAAAGTCTGGTGTCTGGTTTCATTCCAGCATTTCTCAGACTTAATGTCTCACCAGGCAGGGACCCCCGGTCACTCTCCCACTTGTGGGTGATGTTTGCTCTGTCCCTGAGTTAATGTGATGTTTGAAGGAAGTTCTGCACTCAGCTCCATTCCATCCCCATTCCCACCATCTTTGACCAGCAAAGCTGTTTTTAATGTCATTACTGTCTGTTCTTCATGTTTCTGAAAACACACAAAAAATAAGTAAGGCACTAAATGGCCCCTCGAGGCTCTTGATTGCCTGAAAAATCCCCAATGTGTAGGTCAACCTCACTGTCTCTGATTCCAGATCCAGGCAGCGGTCCCTTGGAGCCAGGCCTGAGTCCCACCTCTCTGAACTGTGCACACACTGGTATGGCCCCTGGGCAGCCTGGTGAGGGGTGGGGATGGTGCCACTGGGCTCTCTCAGGGGAGTGGGAGAACCAGAGATGAGGGGCACCTCAGGGTGCTGGCTTGAGGCTGAGGCTTCCTCTTTGAAATCTCAGAAGGGTCAATAAGAAAGATGGGCCTGCAGAGGGAGGTTCCTGCCTACGTGCTGAGTGGTTCAGCAGAAGAACGGGTTTGAACCTGGGAAGCATCCTGGGTCCTTCTGCTGACCATTGCTGGCAGCCATGACCTCCTCACAGTGCCTGTGAAAACCAGGAACTTGGCAGGAGGGGTGGGAGGGGGACCCATGTCGCTTGGTACCCTGGGCACACTGAGCTAGGACCCTTCCACAGGCCACAGGTGACCCTCACAATAACCCCAGGAGGAAATGTTAACGTGCCCACTTTCTAGGTGCAGAAACTGAGGAAGAGAGGGGGGCTACCAGCCCCAGGTGTACAGGTAATAAGGGACAAGTTGAGATTCAAGGAACTACAACATCTGTTGGCCTGAGTCAAGTTTAAGACTGCTATCACCACCCCCTGCCAAGGGCAGACTCAGGAGATCTCAGCCTGAGTCCCAGCGCCTCCATAAGCCATGCATGAACATGTGATTTCCTCCAGGGGAAGAAGGCAGTGACCCCAAGTGAGAGGAGGTGCGCACAGTACCTGCAGGGCTCCCGCGTCCCCAGGAGCCTCCATTGCTGCTGCCTCAGCTGGTTCAGTGGGTTCGGTTTGGCCGTGGGTGGGAGGTGCCTGCCCCTGCTCTGCATTGGGCCCCATTGGTGGGATCACCACACAGGCCTGTCTGTTGGGCCTATTCTGACTTCTTGTCAGGGCTGCAGCCCCCTACGCCTGGGGACAGGTTCTCAGTGCGCGCTCCTTGGACCAGAAGCAGCAACAGCTCCTGGGAATTTGTTGGGAATGAAAATTCTCTGGCTCCACCACAGACTCTTGTATTAGAAACTCTGGGTGTGGGGCCCAGGGGTCTGTTTGTGCAGACAACAGGGTTGTTGTGATGCACAGGAAGGTGAGGACTGCTGCCCTACAGGAAAGACTACCAGCCCCATAACAGCGTTGACAGGTCTACTGGGGCCTCGAGCAGGACGTTTGAAGGATGGATTTGGGGTCAGGAGTAAAGTGAGAGAGGATATGAACAACCCTGAGTGGGAGATGGTGGGTCCCAAGTCAGGGTGTGTCGGGAGGGAAACAGAAGTACAAGAACAGATATAGGGAATATGAGGGGGAACCCCCCAAACCCTGGAATTACCTTCTGGAGGGTGGGCCCTTTGTAGTACAGGCTTCCTCCACTAGGTGAGTGTTCTAGGGACCCACCTGTATCAGTGAATCCCCTGGAGCTGTTGTGAGAGGCTGCGTGAATTTTTTTGAAGTCTCTTTCAACGTGTTTGCCCATTTCATGATGGCTGACTTAAGAGTACAACTGCCCACACGGCACTGAGTGTTCAGCAGTTTTTGACCCAAAACGGCATGACCCCCACCACCCCACCCTCCCTATTCACCTGATCTCACTCCAAGTGATTTTTTTGTTTGTTTCTCCGGAAAAAAAAGTCCTCAAAGGGAAACGTTTTGCCGATGTGGAAGAGGTGAAATAAAAAATGGTGGAAGCACTAAAAGGCGTCGAAATTGATGAGTTCAAAAACTGTTTTGAGCAGTGGAAAAACATCTCGATAGGTGTATTTCATCAAATGGAGAGCACTTTGAAGGTGACTGAAATTTAAACATGTAAGAATACATACACATTTTTATAAATAAATTCCATTTTGGGGGGTCACCCTCATATGTGTAACAAATGTTATTGTTAACATTGTTATAGCTGCCCCCCAATTTTCCCCTCTTTACCCCCCAGCCCCTACCCCCACCGTCACCACATTGTCGTGGGCGTCCATGGGCTGTGCACACGTGTGTGTGTTCTGTGGCTAATCTCTTCCAGTCACCCCCACACCCCGTCCCTCTGAGATCTGTCAGTCTGTTCCATGTATTCATGCTTCTGGTTTTACTTTGTCAGTTCATTTTGGTCATTAGATTCCACACATGAGTAAGATCATATGGTATTTGTCTTTCTCTGACTGGCTTATTTTGCTTAGCTAATATTCTCTGGGATCATCCATGCTGCTCCAAAGGGTAAGATTTCCTTCTTTTCTATAGCCATGCAGTATTCTGCTGAGTGAAGGCACCACTGCTTTGTCATCCCCTCAGCTACTGATGGCACCTGGGCTGCTTCCACGTCTTGGCTGCTGTGAACATGGGTGTGCATACATTCTTTCTGATTGGGGTTTCAGGATTCTTAGGACATATTCCCAGAAGTGGGGTCGCCAGGTAAAGTGGCAGGTCCATTTCTAGTTTTTTGAGGAAATTCCATACTGTTTTCCACAGTGGCTGCACCAGTCTGCATTCCCACCGATAGTGCACTAGGGTCCCTTTTCTCCACAAGCTCATCAGCACTTGTTTTCTGATCTATTGATGACAGCCATTTGGACAGGTGTGAGGTGATATCTTATTGTGGTTTCCATTTTCATTTCTCTGAAAATTAGTGATGTTGACCATTTTTTCATATGTCTATTGACCATTTGTATGTTTTCTTTGGAGAACTGTCTATTCAGGTCCTTTGCCCATGTTTAAATTGGATTTTTTGTCTTCTTGGTGTTGAGTTGTATAGGTTCTTCATACACTTTAGAAATTGACACCTTATCAGATGTATCATTGGCAAATATGCTCTCCCATACAGTGAGTTCTCTTTTCATTTCATTGATGATTTCTTTTGCTGTGCAGAAGCTTTTCATATATACTTTGATATAGTCCCATTCATTTATTTTTTCCTTTGTTTCCCTTGCCCTAGGAGATATGTTGGCAAAGATAATGCTGTATGTGAAATCTTACTGCCTATGTTTTCTTCTAGGTTATTTATGGTTTTGCACCTACATTTCAATCTTTTATTCATTTTGAGTTTATTCTTGTGTATGGTGTAAGTAGGTGACCTATATTCATTTTTTTGCATATGTTAGTCCAATTTTCCTAACACCATTTATTGAAGAGACTGTTTTTACTCCATCATATGCTCTTGCCTCCTTTGTCAAATATTGATTGACCATACAGGTGTCATTGATATCTGGGCTCTCTGTTCCATTACATTGATGTATATGCCTGTCTTGTGGCAGTACCAGGCTGTTTTGATCACAATGGCTTTGTAGTGTAGTTTGAAATCCAGTTTTGTGATCTCTCCAACTTTGTTCTTCTTTCACAAGGTTGCTGAGGCTATTCAGGGTCTTTTTTTGTTCCATTTAAATTTTTGGAATATTTGTTCTAGATCTGTGAAATATGCCATTGTTACTTTAATAGGAATTGCATTGACTCTGTAGATTGCTTTGGGTAGTACGGACATTTCAATGATGTTAATTCTTCCAATCCATGGGCATAGTATATGACTTAAGAAAAATTGGAGAGTTGAAAAGCACAATGGTAGTGCTAGAAATGCAACTTATAGAGCACATCTGTGTCTCACCCTGGACCAGTTGGATAAGAATCTTGGGGGTATGAGGCCCAGGCATGTACAATCTTAAATCATCATCCATGAAGTGGTCCAATGTGCAGCCAAGCCTGAAAACCACGGTCTCTGGCCATGCCACTCAGAAGGTGGCCCTCAGAGCAGCGGCACTGCCAGCACTGGGGCTGGCAGAAAGGCAGAGTTGCATGTGCGGTTAATGTTTGAGAAGCTGGAAGCCTTAGAGTTAATCTAGTTTCATGATTCTGAATCAATCTGTATCAGTCCCATGCACTCAGAATGTCTGGCAGGGCCCAGAGAAGTCCCTAGGGAGATTCTAGTGCTACCCAGGGCTGTGACCCACAGATCTCACCTAACCCTACATCATTGCAGGGATTCTTAGAATCTCCCCTGGGCCACTTATCTCTGCCATGAATGCTGAGTGTCCATGATGCTTGGGGCACTGGGCTGTGGCTAAGAAGGATCTTGCCAAGTCAGACAGGGGACCTGCACTCAGGACCTTCTGATGCCATAGAGAGATGAGACAGGGACACTAACACCTGTGCTGCAGGTGTGCGTGCAGAGTACTGTGGCAGCCCAGACAGGAAGCTCTCCCACACAGAGGGGCTGAGGAGCCCTTGAGGGAGGAGGCCACAAAGAACCAGTGTTACGGGAAGAGTCCCCCATTCCCAGGGCAGGAGAAGACCAGCCAGAGATGTGTGCTTATTGCATGGAAGAGGAATATAAGGATATTCCTCTATAAGAGGAATATAAGGATATTCCTCTATAAGAGGAATATAAGGATATTCCTCTATAAGAGGAATATAAGGATGGAGGAAGATTTCCTCTTTATGTTGCAATTACCCATCACAGGTAATCACATGATAGCATCACTCGATGCAATGGTTACTTCGCATTTTACAAACACCATCCAAGACTGTCACTGGCCCGCTTGTGGGCTCCTGCACCCATCAATCAGGTGCCCAAGCCCCTCAGTGAGAGGAAGGCCTCCCACCCACTCAGAGGCCCAATAGGGGGGGTTTCTGTGCAAGGGCCCACCTGTGGGCAGGACTGGCCTGAATGTTCTCACAGGAGCCCTGCCCTGGGAAATGCCCTGGCCACCATGGTGGCTGGTCCTGTGAAATCAGAGGTTCCTCCAGGGCCAGACACAAGCCCTGTAGCTTTCTGATGGGTCTGGAGTACCAGCTGGTCTTCACAATGCTGGCATCCTGGGCACTTCCTGCCTCTACCTCTCACCCCCACCCCACTGTGGCTCCAATGGCCCAGCCAGTGCAAGGATCTGTTTCACCCCACGGATTGCTAGGAGCGTGGTGTCCCCGGGAGAGGGTGCAGGAGGAAGGGTTAAGAAGGATAATGATGAACATGTATGGAGTTCCTTCCATACTCAGACACCTGGTTATGAGCAGGAAGGAGGCTAAGGGACATTCATTTGAGTAAGTATGTTAATGCTCCCAATGCCCCTGCAAGGTAGGTGTGGTTATTACCCCATTTTACCCAGGAGGGCATTGCGGGTTGGGGAGATTTAGTGACTTATCCTATGTCCTAAAGCTTAAGTCACAGAGCTTGGATTTGAACCGATGTGTCGAAATTGGAAACCCATGTGCTCACATACATGCTGAATTACTTGTCTGGAGTAAGGTAGGAAGCTTGGGGTTGAAGAGATGTTTAGTGGGCAGATGTTCAAGTCCAGAGGCAGGAGGAGGGCTGGGGTGGGACCCTCCCTGTGGGCTAGGAAGGATTGATTTTTCCATCTTCAATGTGAAATGTTGACATTTGATTATATTGATCTAGGTCAAAAAGTGGTGACCCAAGTCCCAGAGAAATTCATCATTCGTGACATGGACCACAAAGTATTGGTGCTGAACTCTGGGACCCTCCTAGCAGTTCCAGATAAAGACTACATATGCCCAGGTGACTCCCTCGTGGCTGTTTTCTGTCCTCTGCATCTAGGGGAAGGTCTTTCCACCAGGGCTCAGCTCAGGCTGTAGGACACCTCCAGCTACAGCAGGCGGTGGGCAGTGGGCTGAGGAGCCCCAGGGACCCCTAGGAATGGAATGGTGGTCTGTGCTGGTGACCAGGTGTGAGGGAAGTCTTTCTTGACTATGGGGGAGAAGAGGCTAGGGCTGGAGTGAAGGAGCCTGAAGCCCCAGCAGACAGAAGGCCTCTTTCCTGTTCTGAGGATCAACCCCTGTTTTGTGACTGTCTTTTTCCTAGCGATCTTCTTTACCTTACCCGCTCGCTTCGGCTTGGCTGATGAGCATGAGGGAAATCCAATTTTCTTGGCGGTCTCAGGGGAAAAGGTCTGTCTCTGCGCTGAGATGGACAGTGAAAGAAGCCAGCCTACCCTCCAGCTGAAGGTGAGCACTCCCATCCAATTTCCTTTCCCCTCAGCCACCCCAAAGAGGAAGGCCAAGACCTGCCACGCCTCTCAGTCTCCACAAATGCTCCCCTTGGCTGGTTCAGCAGGTGCACCACCTCCAGGAAGCTTTGGGTAGAAGAGCTTCTTGCCCTCCTACTTGCCCCTGGGCTCCAAGAGCCCACAGGCTGCATTTTCTGCCATTCAGAGGCTATGCTGGCTACTCAATCCCTTTTACTTCACAGGATCAGAGCCTTGGTGAGCTGACTACCCAGCAGGAAGGAGCCTTGAAGCCCTTCACCTTCTATAGGTCAGAGGTGGTTTCCCGGAACACACTAGAGTCGGCTGCCTACTCTGGGTGGTTCATCTGCACCTCCAACAATTTGGGTGAACCTGTTGGAATGACAAACAAACGTGGACAAAGGGAATACACTGAGTTTTCATTTGAGCCTGTGAACTATGATGAAATGAGCCCCAGTGAGATTAGCAAGTAGGAAGCTTTTTTACTCATTGAATATCCTTCCCCTGCCCACCCTGTGTAGTTTTTCCTATAGAATTTCTGTTCTGGGTTCAACTTAGTATTAACTCAGTACAGGTACTTGCATATATTTATCCCTGCAATAAAAACCTTAACTTAATAATCCATTAGTATGTATCACTTAAAAGTGAAACATTTCTTTTTTCTCCATTGGTCTCAAACAGTGCACACAGCTTTCACACAGGCTGGTTAACGAAGTGACCACCACTGTGTGAGGCATTTTGCCTTTTAACGATGGATCAATATATCGAGTCACTTTGTGAATAGCTCCTGAGCAGCTCCAGACTCATAAAACGCGGTGTCTCTTGTTCTGCATCTGTGGACACCTAAGGAGTTGCATTCATCTCACAAGGCACCCCTGCAGTTCGTTCCCTGCTCTTGTGTCCTGTGATGACTTTTCTGTGCCAGCAGGACGTGTAAACTATGGATGGGAATTATTTGGAGCAAGAATCTACATATGAGATAGTTATTGTTATGTTTGTTTAAAAAAAACACAACAGGCCCAAATGTAGTTGATTAGGCTAAACCACCCTCCTACCCCCACTGTGGCCAAATGGAATCTCAAACCTGCTCATCAGGAATCCCCTGATCAGCTCTAGGCAGGTGACCTGCCTGATAGGCCCCTTCCATCCCTGGAAGGAAGTGACCTGGCTGTAACCAACCTGCTTTTCTGCCCAGTATAACTTTCTCCTCCCCACTCCCTTCTGCCTATAATGGTCTTTCATTTGGTCCAGCCCCCTGGAGCTCCTTTCCGTGTGCTGGATGAGAGGCTGCCCAATACCAATGGCACTCTGCTCGAATAAACTCTTAACAACTTTTATATGCCACAGTTTATCTTGTAATATGTTACAGAGTTGATGACAAAATATCTGCCCCCCACAATTGTGTATGACTTGTGAATCTGATAACTTTCTAGTGTTAATTAAAATGTTATGCATTCTGCTGCTCAGAAAATAAATTATGCATGAAAATTAAATGTTACGTTTTAAGGCCTTTATTACTTTGTACAGTCAAATCACAATTTTTGTTATCTGCATTTGACAGAGCATTTCAAAGTAAGTTGCACTGAAAAAAATCCCAAAAATTAGGCACGTAGTAAAAAGTATGTACTGATATACATTTCATGTATTCACTACTAAACACCTTCATGTCTTCAATAACTAAACATCTGAATATGTTACAAAATAAATGTATCAGTCATATAAAAACAAGCTACTTAAAATTTTTTTATCCTCACTTCAGGACCTTTTTTCATTGCTTTTAGAGAGAGAGGAAGGGAGACAGGAAGGGAAAGAGAGCAACATTCATGCTAGAATGAAGCATTGATTGGTTGCCTGGTATCTGCATATGAGATGCACCTGGACTGGGGATTGAACCTGCAACCCAGGTATGCACCCTGACTGGGAACCAAATATACAACCCCAGCTACGGGATGATGCTCCAACCTCCTGAGCCACACCAGCCAGGGCCAAATTATTTAAAAAACTAATTGCCTGAAGGTACAAAGACCAAAAGTCCATTTTAATTAATCAAGAAAATTTAATTTGTTAAACTATTTATGTTTTGAATTTACTTCACTATGAAATACCTTGAGAAATTAGATTTTGTCTGGTTAATATTAAAAGTCTATAATGATTAGACATGTACATGTAAACTGGACAGCGAAGTAAAATGCTTTTTAAAGAGTGGATTGTAAAGCCAGGCGGTGAAAGACAAGTACCATATGATCACACCTTTACCAGGAACCTAATTAACAAAACAAACAAACAAGGAAAATATAACCAAAGACACTGAAATTGAGAACAGGCTGACAGTGACCAGAGGGGAGAGGGGAGGGAATTTTTAGGGAAAGGTGAAGGGTTTGCAGGAACAATTCTAAAGGACCTATGGACAATAACCGGGGTTGGGGATGGAAATGGGAGGGAGGGGGGAGGGCGGGGTGTTGGGCTGGGGTGGCGGGGAAAGGCAGACAACTGTACTTGAACAATTTTTAAAAAAAGAAAAAGAAGATTTACCTGGATTTACTTGGCACAATAAAAAAAAGAGTGGACTGTAGTAAAAATAAAGTCTGAAAAGCATGATTCCGTGGTTATAAAAGAGGTCCTCCCTGTAGGAACTGACAGAGCTTAGCTCCAGCAGCTTGGCCCAGCTGTGAGCTCCAGAGGCCACTGTCACACTTGCTGTCATTCACTGTCTCTCAGTGTCATTGCACCCTCTGCTGGTCACAGAAAACACAGCTGATACCTAGGGGCAGGTAGTAAAGGTGATTCAGGGTCTCTTGATGCCTGACAGCTGGGCCCTCTCTGCAGCAGGACCCAGTAGGGGCAGAGGCTGAAGATGGCTCTTTAAGGGGTTTGTGATGAGCCAGACATTTGCATTTGTGAAGGTAAGGTGAGCAAGGAGATGAGCAGCATCAGCTCCTAGCAGGTCTTGGGGTCTCACTGCAGAGCTGCTGGGCTAGAGAGTGTGCAGGGCTGTCCTCAGGGGAGTGGTGTGGAGGGAGTTGCATTTTAGAGGGATTTCTTGGCCAGAGAAAGGTGAGCTTCCTGGAGCAGGGCAGGTAGTGATGAGGAAGTACCCCGTATTCTCCTGCTCTGTGTCTGTGAGACTGACCCTGTGGGCAGCTTCCAAGGTCTCTTGTGCTGTCTCCTGGTCATGCTCAGGCCATGGGGGATCAGAGAGAGGGGGAGACTGTTAGAGTAGCCCCTCCCCAGCTGCACCCCTCTCCTATACCAGTCACCGCCATCCTAGCCCCTTCTCCTTGGGGGAGGTGATGGACTCCAGGAGCCAGCAGGCAGCCCTGGTGCTTCTCCATGCCCTGTGCTTTCTCTGGGCCTGCCCAAACTTTTGCATGTACTCCCTGGCTGCTGGCATCCTCCAGGCTGTGCTGCCCGTGAGTGTGCCTCTGTCCCTTGCCAGGACACATGCCAAGGGGCTTGAATTTTATTGTCCCAGCAACAGGGAGTCATTGAAGGTTTTAGAAGACTGTGGTGAGAGCAGATGCATATTCTGGAAAACTGTCTGAATGAAGTAAGCAGGATGGTCTGAAGCAGTGATGGTTGGAGGTGCACGAATCATCAACAAACAGCAGCAGAATCCAGGTGCCACACAGTAGCCTGAGCCGTGCAGCGCTGGATCTGGGGGTGTGGGGGGAGGGAAGCCAAGCCACCAGATGAGCATGCCAGCTGCACATGTTACTTGGTAATGAAATTGAAAAAGATGGGGATATGATGTGTTGGTTTTTGGGTTGCAAAAGTGAGTGTGTTTAAAGTGTCACACCGAGATGCTGTGTTTTGCCCTCTCAGCCTAGGCCCTTTCCCCACAGGCTGGGTGAGCACACGACCATGGGCTTGGGATGCCTGAGGGTGGTTGGGTGGGGGGCAGAGGTTCACTGCAGCTTCTTTACCCTGCACTGCTAAAGGCTGCACTGCACTGGCTGTCTGGGCATTTCCTCGGCATTTTCGCAAATCTTCTGGAGTAAAAGGGCCCCAGGCCCCTCTCCATGGTTCACGGGACACATCACATTGCCCCACAGTTGAACCAAGTTCGTGCCAGCTCTTTCCCAGCAGCCATGCCCGGCCAGCCCTCCAGCCCTGCTTGTAAGGTTGCCCTGAGTAGGACCTAAGCTACAGTAGCCTTGGTCCTCTCAGGAGCCCAGGGGAGCCCAAGGAACCTAACTTGTGCCTCAGAAATTTTCTGTGCCTGATCTCAGCACATGGGCTGGCAGAGGGTGGAGGGAGCGGAACTGTAGCAAACATGATACAAACATAAACTGTTATTGGTTTACTGAGAACCTACAAAGGTCCTGCATTACTAAGAGAAGAGGGCGGGGGAAGTTTGGACCTGGGCTCAGTTTTTGGAGAAATCATTGCCTGCCTCTTTTAGAATTTAGTCTGTTCTGGAGCCCACTGAATTTTGAGGACATCAGGACCCGGCCTCCCTCAGTTAAGAATGTGAATCTCAGTGCCTGTAGCTCCCTACGGGGATATGAGGGTGCATCTCTGAGGGGCTTTGAAAGAGTGTAAGTAGGGGGCTTTCAGCCTAACCCTCCATTCAGGGGTAGCTCAAGGTGGAGTGGTTGGGTGGCCAAGAATGTCATTTGTGTCCTGCCTGAAGCATGCAGCAAATTTTGCAATCACGGGTCTCCCTTGGCAGAGGGCAAGCTTCCTGGAGCGAGGAGATGGAATTCCTTCATGAAGGGCCTGGCATGTCCAGCCCTGGCCCCACAGTGACATGGCAAGAGGACTGCTCTCAGGGGAAGTTGCTCAGTCGTGCCTTTTGGAGAAACCCAGCATCTGTCATCAACTCTATTTCCTCCTGGGACTTGGCTTGGTGCTCACTTCCCAGGGAGCTCAGGTGAGATTTCCTCATCTGAGCCTTATGGGACCTTCCTGCAGGCGGAACTGGCTTTCTTCTATTATCCGGTTGTCACACCCCACCGGTGGAAGCTGGAACCTCCCTGTGCCATCAGATAAGTGACTCAGGTTCGGTCAGAGCCTGCCACTGCTCCTGGGAGCTGCCAGTGTTGCAATGAAGCCCCACGGAACTTTCAACAGAGGAGCTTCCTTCCTTTCCAGGGGGCAGCTGGAAAGTCCTGACTCTGGAGCCTCCCTCTTTTCAGTGCTCAGGGCTCAGCGGAGGAGTGGGGCCACGTCAGGCTGGCTCTGCTTCATGTCCTGTGCGGAGCTAGCTGGGTCTCACTGGGGAGCTGCTGGGGCCCTGGCACGGCTGCCCTGGCACAGGGCCCTCCTCTGCTCGCAGGCAAAAACACATGCCAATGGGAGGGAGACGCTAATAGTCGTCAGGGGGCTGTGGGTGATTAAGGTTGAATGTCATGCCTGTCCTTGGGACTTCTAGGGCAATACTCTTACTGGCCTGCCTTGACGATTTTTCTCAGGAGGTGGCTCAGGTTTTCTGACCAGGGCCACCTGTCAGGCCAGGCTTCCCAGGTCCCATCCTGGTTAAGGACCTTAGCAGCCAGTGTCCTGAGGAGGTCTTGAAAACCTCTCCTGTGGCTCACGTGTCTTACCACTGCCCCACAGGTGCTGAGAGAAGCCCACTATGATTGATAGTCATCCAAGGAGACCTTATCTTCAGATTATCCCCCAGAGCATGTGGTGCTGGGATGGGCTCTGGGGGGCTGGGACACCTGCCCTCATACCTGGCCCTTCTGGATACCTCAGCATCCTGTGTCCCTCCATGGATGACCCTGCCACCCAGTGCTGTCCACCTCCCACTGGACCAGAGCCATTCGCTGCTGTAGTGCCAGACCCAGCACTGAGCCAACATGGGGCGGTTGTCAAAGGAGCGGTTGGGCCCCAACACACATGCACCTGGACTGACAGTGTGCCGGTTAGGCCGCTTTCCCTCCTCACCAGGCCCACGGCTGCACTGGAGAGAACCGCCAGGCTGCTGGGCCCCGTGAGTGGTGCCGGCAGGGGTGTGAGAACCCCAGACCTTCCTTCCTGAAGGGCCCGGGTGAAATGACCTCTTCTAGTGTCCCTAAAGAACCCTAATGACAATGTCTCCTGTTTGTTCTTTTCCATTGAAACTGCAGTGAGTGGATCTCTGTTTAGGGAGCTCTCTGACCTGAGTCAGCAGGTGTAGGTTCTTCAGGGTCACCTACGTGACAGTTCCACTGAATGACCGTGTGGCTTCCAGCGAGTGGCCATCCTTTGGGTGCTCCTTCAAAGTGTGGCTTTACAGTGAGGCCCACCATGGGGGGACAAGAATGTCACACCTGCCTGGGAAGGGTCATCAGGGAGAAGTTCCTCCTGGACCAGGGTGCAGAAATGGTGGAGCAGAAGGGCTGCTTTCCGAGATCTGAATGCCTGTCCATGGAAGAGGAGAAGCTCGGTCCGCCTTGCTTCAAGGTGTCCTAGCCAGACTAAATGGGCAGACAGCAGAAGAAAACAGATTTTGACATCACATTAGGCAAAATTTGCTGAGGGACAGAGCTCCCCAAGGAGAAGAGAGACAGCCTAGGTTTAGAGATTTCCACCTCTAGCTGTTTTAACTGAGGTGTGAAAATCTCAGGGGCAAGATCTGCCCTCCGCTTAACCCTCGTGTTTACTCCCTTCCCTCGGGCACATGCTTTGAGTGAATGAAAGAATGAGTGAATGGGTGGGTGATGGATGAATATGGTGGCTGGCCATTTGGTAGGTCTAGGGTAGCAGGGGTTATACTCTGAAGGTCTCTTCCTGCCCCTCCTGGAAGACACTGGTCTTTTACTGATTTTTAAAGGACATTGACACCATCTCCCCTCACATCTTCTTAGGTACTGTTGCTGTTTTCCCCTGCAAGTTTCCAGAGTCTCTTGAGCGAGGCAAAGCGACTCCTGTTTATTTGGGAATCCAGATCCAGAAGTATGACTGTCTTGTGAAGACATTGGAGGGCAGCCCGCATTGCAGTTGAAGGTCAGCGACTAAGAAAAATAATGCAAAATAGTCATTTTTTTTCAATAAGAAGTTTATTTGCTAAAAAAAATCTAATTTTAGAATTAGAAAAAAGAACTATTTGCCTGTTCTTAAGCATATTCATTCCTCGCACCTTTGGAGATTTGCATGCAGTGGACACTGCTCTGATTGCAGACGCTTGTCTTTCTTTAATATTAAGAATCTCAGCCATTCTTCCTTCTAGTAACTTCTTGCCTTTATTCTGCTCTTCCCTCATCTTGGAATTCCTATTCATCAGTCACTGGAACTTCTAGATATCACTTCCAAATCTTATTTAATGTTTCATCCTTTCTATCCATTCCTTGTTTTCTGGTCTTTTGCTGTTGCGTTCCGAGAGAGTTTCTTGGTTTGATATTCCAGGTTATGATTACATTGTAAGTGTCTGTGGTCTTGTCCTGTCGGCCAAACCAACCTTCTATTTCATTTTCTGAAATTTTAATATTTATTATGTTAATTCTTAAACTCTCTTGTTGATGCTCTTTATATACCTGCTTGTTATATAAACCTTGTTCCTTAACCTCTAGTTCCATAAACTTCAGTTTAACTCAACACAATTTAATTCAACCCAATCTATCTGATTCAGCAAATGTGTGGGTTCTTACTGGCCATCAGTGTAGAGAACGGTCAAGAGCCCTGCCCTCATGGAGCTTGGGTTCTAGTGGGAGGAGAAAAAGGTAAACAGGAAGTATAATAATAGGTTCATTTGTGACATATTAAAGGATGTCCCTTGAAAAGAACAACGAGAGCAGAATGAAGAGTCTGGGCACTAGGAACAGGTGGAAGCAGGCTGCGTGGCGAACAGTGCAGTAGGCATCATTGCAAAGGAGAGATTTCAGCAGACAGGGGAGGAGGCCGGGGAGCAGCCAGGAAGGTGCCCAATGAGAGCAGTTCAAGGACTGATAAAGAAACCTGTGTGGTGGAAGCCAGCTAAGGAAGCAGGGGTCAGGGAGACAAAGACAGATGTATTTGGGCCTTGGTAAGAACTTTGCCCTTCCATCTGAGTGAAATGGGAAAATATTAGAATGTTTTGAGCTGAAGGGTGCCAAGAATGGACAGAGGTTTAAAAAGGATTATTCTGGCTATTCTGAGGATGGTCTGTGGGGGCAAGGGTGGATGTCCTGTGGGAGACTTTGAGGGCATCTAGGCGCAGTCTGACTGACGAGGGGATCGCAGTGGAGGTGGAGAGAAGCCTGTCAGATCCTGGAAATATTTTAAAATGAGGGAATAGGAGTGTATGTGGAGTGTGATAAATATTTTCAACTGTGTCCTCTCTGCTAAGCCACCCTTCTACTGTGGTTTTGTCCTAAGACGGACTGAGAATGGACTGTTATTTAGCGATTATAGGTCCTTGGGGACCTTGAGGAGAGCAGGTTTGATGAGTAGTGGAGGCAGAAGAAGGATGGATGGAGCCCTGGCTGGTGTGGTTCCGTGGATTGAGTGCCAGCCTGTGAACCAAAGGGTCGACAGTTTGGTTCCCAGTCAGGGCACATGCCTGAGTTGCAGGCCAGGACCCCAGTAGGGGGCATGTGAGAAGCAACCACACATTGATGTTTCTCTCCCTCCATGTCCTTTCTAAAAATAAATAAATAAAATCATCTTAAAAATAAAATAAAAGCAAATGTCCCAACGGGACTGACCGAGTAGAGACAGTCAAGCTGATGGAGCCAGAGCAGAGGGAGGGTGACAGAGAAGCACCCTGCAGCCAGCAGAGCAGGCGGGCCTGTCACCCAGTCCTTCCCCACCAGGGGAGGTGGAGGAGTGGGTGTTGGAGCTTGGAAGGAAAAAGTGTCCTTTTATTTATTAAACTGAGTTTCCAGAGTTGAGGGATCCAGTGATGATGAACACGTCTGGCAATGATTATCAATTGATAGGTAAAAATATGCTAAGTTCAGGTGGTGATCGGCACTGACAAAGAAAGTAACTGGTAATGAGATGACAACAGGTGGACCAGAGGGTTTTGAGACTGGCTCTGGCTACAGCATTCAGTGAAGTCTTCAAGGAGAGACATTGGAGCTGAGACCCAAGTCATGGGAGGAACCAGCCCTGGGAAGACATGGGGCAGAGCGTCCAGGTGGAGTGAGAGTCAGTTCCAGGCCCTGGGGCAGAAATGCTGATGTGTTGAGGAAGTGCAGGTGCAGCTGCAGCGGAGTGAGGCAGGGGAGTGATGGGAGATGAGGGCAGGGAAGGAGAGTGGGGTGGTACGGACCCTGCAGGCCTTGTTACAGAGTTTGGATTTGATTGTAACTGTAATAGAAGATCATGCAAAATATTTAAGCCAGAAAGTAACACAACCTTATTTGTTCATTTATTTCAGTTTAAAGTTCACTCACTGCTTTGTGGAGAATGATGGTAAGAAATGGAGCAGGTGATGGTCTGGAGGCCTGCAGGGTGCAGGGTGGGGGGTGAGAAGTGGGATTCGGGAAGTGTTTTGCAAATGGATTTCACAGGCCTTGCTGCCAGGTTGGATGGTGAAGGGTAAAAAAAGCAGGATCAAAGATGATGCCCAGGTTTTGGGCTGCCCAGAGAACTGGATGGAATAGTTGGAAGTCACTGACAGAGTAAAGGGATCCTGGGGGAACCTGCTCCACTTGGGTGGGCTGTAGCTGGATTACGGATCACTCCTGTGCCTCTCTGGAGATCTCGCACATAATTTACTTAGAAGTACTTATTATACTTAAATAAGCAGTACACATATACACACACACACAATATTCTTCTACCTACACTGTAGAGGACATTTTCTTACTTCTCTATTCACTTTGTTCCTTTGGATGCAAATATTTTGGTTTGTTAGACCCTCTTGTGTCTTTTGGTGGCACCAACCTTTCTCATACGTTGGCTGTGGGTCAGAGAGCAGCCCCCCAACCTGCTGGCCTTCATCACAGCCTTGCAGGTCAGGGGCTGCCATTGTCAGCTTTGGTAAGCGGGTTCTCGGCTTCCTGCTGCAAGTCTGCATCTCCATCCTTTTTCTGAGGGTTCCCTCAGCCTCTTTAGTGAGGAGAGTTCCAATTCATTGTTCAAGTGTGGCTGCTTTTTCATTAACCTACCCGTGCATCCTTCCTACCCCAGCTCTGGGTTTGAGTCCAGGGCTGGGAGGGGTAATTTCATGCATGCTCACTGCTGCTCCTTTGAAAGGTGTGTTTCTAGGCCTGGTCTAATAGATGGATGGGCTTTCTTGAACTTTGGAACACTTACTGGTTGTATAAAAGTAACTGACCTACTCAGAGAGCCCCTGCCCCTCCTTTTGGGTGTTCTCTCCCGCTTCAGGAGAAGATAACTGGATGTGCACAACCAAACACGGGCCGAGAAACTCCTCCTCTCCTACCACATCAGGAGGGCCACGACCCCCACCTTCCAGCCCGTGGCCTCCTCAGCTGGTTCCCTACCTGCTCCGGCAGAGGCCAGCCCATCCTCCTCACTTTGGACCCGTGGGAAAAGTACGTGCTGCCTTCGACTTACATATCAAGGCTTGAACTCAGCCTGGACGTGGCAGTTTGGTCAGGAATCTATGTCTTAAATTTCCTAGTTCCAAGTGTGTTTTCATCTATTTTATCTCCATGTCATTTCACACCGGTGTTGAGAGGTGATCGGGGCCCCATTGCCACCTCATTTTGTGACTGAAGAAGAAGCGATGGCTTCATGGCAGTCAAGGAATAAAACACGGGCCCGGCAACAGGAGGGAGGGTGATGTCAGGCTCCCCTCAAGCAGAAGCTGTCCATCCCACGTGCCATCCGTGCAAGGACCTTAGCACCTAAAGACAGCAGGGTTTTGTACTGGGGGTGGGAACAAGAAGCTTCAGAGCTTGTGAATCTCACCGAAGATCAAGATGGCACAATGAGCCCGGAGCCAATCTTCATTTTTGTTTTGCTTTTTTTTTTCTTTTCCTATTTGGATCAGATTTCCCATATTCTTTATGTAGCTAGTACATCTCCAGGTGTGTAATGTATCTTTTTAAGGGTGAGAAACTTTTAAAGAAAAAAGTTCTTTTTTAAAAATATATTTTCTTGATTATGCTGTTACAGGTGTCCCATTTTCCCCCTTTATTCCCCTCTGCCCTGCACACCCCCTCCCACCTACATTCCCCCTCTTTAGTTCATGTCCATGGGTCGTACATATAAGTTCTTTGGCTTCTCCATTTCCTGTACTATTCTTAACCTCCCCCTGTCTATTTTCTACCTACCATTTATGCTACTTATTCCCTGTACCTTTTCCCCCTCCCACCCCCTCCAACTTCCCCACTGATAACCCTCCATGTGATCTCCATTTCTGTGGTTCTGTTCCTGTTCTATTGTTTGCTTAGTTTGTTTTTATTTTTTTGGTTCAGTTGTTGATAGTTGTGACTTTGTTGTCATTTCTCTGTTCATACTTTTGATCTTCATTTCCTTAGATAAGTCTCTTTATCATTTCACATAATAAGAAATTAGTGATGATGAACTCCTTTAACTTGACCTTATCTGAGAAGAGCTTTATCTGCCCTGCCATTCTAAATGACAGCTTTGCTGGATAGAGTAATCTTGGATGTAAGTCCTTGCCTTTCATGATTTGGAATATTTTTTTCCAGCCCCTTCTTGCCTGTAAGGTTTCTTTTGAGAAATTGGCTGATGGTCTCATGGGAATTCCTTTGTAGGTAACTGTCTCCTTTTCTCTTGCTGCTTTTAAGATTCTCTCCTTATCTTTAATCTTGGGGAATGTAATTATGATGTGTCTTGGTGTGTTCCTCCTTGGGTTCAACTTTTTTGGGATTCTCTGAGCTTCCTGGACTTCCTAAAAGTCTATTTCCTTTGCCAGATTTGGGAAGTTCTCTTTCATTATTTGTTCAAATAAGTTTTCAATTTCTTGCTCTTCCTCTTCTTCTTCTGGCACTCCTATGATTCAGATGTTGGAACATTTAAAGGTGTCCTGGAGGTTTCTAAGCCTCTCCTCATTGTTCTTGAATTCTTGTTTCTTCATTTTGTTCTGGTTGAATGTTTATTTCTTCCTTCTGCCCTGAACTGTTGATTTGAGTCCTGGTTTCCTTTCTGTCACTGTTGGCTCCCTGTAGATTTTTCTTTATTTCACATAATGCAATCTTCATTGCTGCCTGGGTCTTTTTTATGCTGTTGAAGTACACAGTGAGTTCCTGGAGCATCCTGATAACCAGTGTTTTGAATTGTGCATCTGATAGGTTGGTTATCTCTTCATTGCTTAGTTGTATTTTTTCTGGAGCTTTGAACTGTTCTTTCATTTGGGCTATATATATATATATATATATATTTTTTTTTGTCTTAGCATGCTTGTTACATAGTAAGGGGCAGAGCCTTAGGTGTTCACCAGGGTGGGGCAACCCATGTCAATGTGCTGTGATGCTATATGTGGAGGAGGGGTCTAAGAGGGAACAGTGGCACTGGCTCCACTCTCTGCCAGTTTTCAGGAAGTTCCCTCACTTCCCACAATAAAATTGGCCCTTCTGGTGCTGATTCCCCATGGTTGGGTTTGTGTATGTTCTAGGACTCTGTGGGTCTCTCCAATGAACTCTCCTGTGAGGCTGGGAGTTTCTTCCACTGACACCTCAACCCCCACAGATGTTTTCAGTCAGAGGTTTTGAGGCTTTATTTCCCCCACACTGGAGCCCTGGGTTATGTGGTCTGTCTCGCTCCATAGTTGTTCCTCTTGGTTTATCTGCACTCAAATGTGGGACTACCCTGTCTGCAAGCTGTCACCTTGCCTCGAGTCCTCTCCACTCAGCTGCCCATCTCTGCCCCTCCTACAGGTCTGGATGAATGTTTCTTCTTTAATTCCTTGGTTGTCGGACTTCCATACAGTTCAATTTTCTGTCAGTTCTGGTTGTTTTTTGTTTTTAAATTTGTTGTTGTCCTTCTTTTGGTTGTGCAAGGAGGCACAATGTGTCTACCTATATCTCCATCTTGGCCAGAAGTTCTTCTTTTTTTAGAAAAATAATTCTTAATAATTTAAATTAAATTATTTTTGTCCTAACTTTAATGTGTAAACATAAAGCTAAATATAAACTTCAACTGTTTTTACAGTAAAAACCTACAACAGATATAAAGTGCAATAGAAAACAAAGAGGAGACCAAGATTAGCAAGAGTGACTCAGGAGGAATTGCAGTGGGTATGCTGGGATGGGGCAGGGCTGGGGGAGAAGGGTCTTGACAGTGTGTGTGTGCAGGGAGTAAGTGTGCAGGAGGGCACTGCTGTGTGACCACATTGTGTGCAGCCTCACAGACTTGCTCTCTATCTGCTTCCTGTGGCCTTCTCCATCCACATGCTCCCTAAAAACTGCAGGTGGGGGGCCCTCTTTGGGGAACAGAGTCCTGCTTTCCCACCAGCCATGCTTCAGATGATGTTTTCTGAGGAAATTAAATAACTGATTGTGTGTGTAATTGTAGAAAAATTTAGCTCAGATATGGTTCTGTATATAATGGACTTCTTATTTTCACTTTGATATTACAAATGCAGAAAATTCTGCTTGCTTAAAGAAAGTTTTTAAAACAGTACAGGTAGCCAATTCTTTTTTGTATTTCTGGATAATCAGACAAACACTCTATAAGGCACACAAGTAAGCAGTCAGGAAGCTCTGATTTAATGAAATGTCTCCCCATTCTGTAAAGTTTTCATCTTCAATTAGATATAATGTTAGCATTTTAGCTTTATACAAATTAACATTAAAATGGGTACTAAGCTATTTAGTTCTGGAGTATCAGATAGAAAAATGAATACTGGAGACTTACTACTGTGTATACTCACTGCTAATAAGTGGTGGCAGTTTGGTACATCTGTCAGTTTACAGTGTTCCATTGTCAATTGTTACATGTGACAATTGGGAACTGTAACACATTTGCTTGTGAGCTGCAGCATCTCCATCCTGCCACTGGCTGTGTGTTGAGTCAGTGTCTCCACCTCCTTTCTCGACTGTGAAAACTCGGTTCACGCAGGCACTGTGACACTGTGGATTGTCACTTGGCACAGATGTGAGCTCAAATAAAAGCTCAACAATGAGTCCTGGGGTCATGTGGCTCTGAGCTAAGGGAGCCATCCTGACCATCAGAAGAGGTTCTGAAGACACATTCAGAGTATAATCTAAATAAAGACACAACAGTCTTACAGCCTGTGGAACCGGAGAGCCAACAATGTCCATGAGCCCCTGGCTTTCCCATCACATTGGAGAAATATGAGAAAAATTGTGGGACATGATTCCCTCTGTTGCCCATAATATGGGACAGCAGATGGAATCATGGAAGGCCCCTCAATGACAACACTCTTGTTTTCAGGTGATCACCTGGGGCATACCTGGTTGTCACACATTTCCTGTATCAAATGTTTTGCATTTGAGTTCATGAGGTGCAGGCCAACAATCATTGGAGGATTTGGCTTCTTTGGATCTTACTTAGGCAAGTGGGTGCTGCAAAGGGCCTGGCTCCTTGGAGAAGGAGCTCTGGGATTCCAGGAGGCATTAAGAACCTGTGGGATGTTTTCCTGTCCAGCTGCTTCAGGGCTCATCTTTTGGCACCAGGACTTCCTGAAACAGGGGCTAAAGACACTGTCCTTTAGCTCATGCACAGTTGGATGTGTGGCTGAAGATGCTGCCCCCAGAGCCCTGAGAAAAATTGCTGTAATTAATGTCTTCATGCTGTCAACATTGATGACAGACTTTAACCTAGACAGGAGTCTGGAGGGCCTGTGGGAGGCTGTCTCACACCTCAGGTGACTCAAAGGCCCTGGAGGGAGAACTCTAGGGTTATGACAGAGCCAGAGCAGCAGCGATTGTAACAGTCCCTCCCCTGACCTCCTTCTTGCCCTCAGTAAGAGGAGCTCTGACTGCTTCTAGCTCTTCTCTGTGCACGGGGCTCACTGACTTGCATGCCCTGTATTGCAATCTTGTCATTTCCTGAACACATTCTTTTTGGTGATGGAATACCTAGTTGGCTTTTGTTTACTGTTAACAGTGTCAATAAAACATTAACTTTTATTTCTTAGACTTTAGGAGGTTGTTAAAATGAAGATTCTTACCAAAACAACACATGCTTACAGTCACAAGCAGGATTCTCCAGCCTGGCCCTGCTTCCACGGGGCAACTGCTCTTCTCCAGCTCTCTTCCGTCTTCCTCCATGTTCTAGTTTTGTGCTTTCACTTCTGTTTCTTGACGACTTTAGACAACATCTTTTCTACCAGGCAGATGTCATTTGTATCTCTGCTGGATAAAAATCATATGCTCTTTATCTATTTTCTACAAGTTAGTAGCACGTGGTGGCTAAGTTGTGTTTCTAGAGGGTGATGACCCTTGTGTGGCCAGGCCTGTTAGGCAGTGCTCTGGTACAACCCTGGAAGGCACAGAGCCGCCGTTCAGCCTCCCTTCTCAGGACTTGGATCATTTTCTGCCGCCATCAGCCCCCTCAGCCTTTGTGCTCTGCGGGTGACGGGGGGTGGTACCCGGACTGGACATCAGTTGCTAAGAGCGGCACAGACATTCAGCGGTAGAGCTGAAATGGTGATTCTCTTCATCTTTGGTTTCTCAATCCAGGTCTCCTGGAACTGGGATATTACGAAACAATGTTTGAAATCAGCAACAATGACCCAGGGTAGGACAGCAGAGCGCAGTGTGAGCCGCTCAGTGCCATCGCTGGGCTGCCCCACCAGCCAGAGCACTCCCATCCGGCTGTATTTCTCAACATCCGCATCACCTAGGGCGTGAACTGACAACCGTGTGTTTGGGGTTCCTCTAGACCTACTAAATTAAAACCCATTCCCTTCAAAATTCTGTTTAAAGCAGGGCCTAAGAATAAATATTTGACTAAGGACCCCAGCGAGGGCCAATGGTTAACCACGTTTGGGATACATTCTTCTGGATGTCCTAGGGCGAGTTTCACTTATAAAAAGACTCAGATTACTCATGCTTGTAACAGCTTATGTGCTTCTATGGAAACAAAGAGATACATAAAATGTATATTTGTTGCTGGTTTTGTTGACATTTACTTCCCCAAGATTGTTCTTACTTGAATCACTTAGAAATAAATCGAACAAAATGACTTGTATAAAAATATTCAAGCTCTCAAAATATATTCCTTATCTCTAAGATGGAAAGAACCCAAATTTCCATTAACCAGTGGTGGTATATTCATATAAAGAAATATCATTCAGCAACAAAGGAAGATAAACTACTGGTAGACATTCAACTAGGTGGATGTCAGAAACATTATGCCTGGCACAAAGGTTCATCTGGTATAATTTTGTTTATAAGAAATTTTGTTTATAAGAAGTTCAAGAGTAGGCAGATTTGGCGGCGGTCACTGAGCAGATCGTTGTTCCTCCGCTTCCTCAGCAACCATGTCTGATAAGCCTGATATGGCCGAGATTGAGAAATTTGGTAAGTGGAAATCGAAGAAGACGGAAATGCGAGAGAAAACTCTAGTGCTGTCCAAAGAAACAATTGAACGGGAGAAGCAAGCAGGCAAATCGTAGGGGGGCCCTCACCACCAATACGCACTGTACATTCCACAAGCGTTGCCTTCTTATTTTGCTTCTTTTAGTTGTTTAACTCTGTAAGATGCAAAGAGGCTGGATCAGTTTAAATGACTGCGCTGCCCCTTTTCATGCACCTGCCTCTGGCTGGCAGGGGAGGAGAGGAACTTGTGAGCTGGTGAAGGGGGAAGCTGGGTGGGACAGCGGTGAAATCTAGAGTGAAACCAAGGCTGGTCCAAGGTGTCCTGCAGGCTGTAAGATGGAATTTAATCGGAGTGCCATTATCTTCATTAAAATGATTTTAATTATTATATTGCACAATTTTTTAAATATGCAAATAAAAAGTTTTAAAACCTGAAGAAAAAAAAAAAAGAAGTTCAAGAATAGGCAAACTTAAGCAGTGATGATAGAAATCAGAACAGTGGTCGCTTGGCATGGGTGGGGGCACACAGGAGATTCTAAACCTGGTCACATCCAAAGAATGAAAAACCACGCTGGCTTTGAACACCCCTATAGCAATGCAGTACGCCAGAAGGGGATGCTCTCCACGTTCCCAAGTTAACTATTTTCCATGGTCGAATTCCACACCAAGTCATTCTATCGGATATAAGAGCAGAATAAGCCTCTTTCCAAACAAGCAAGATTTACCTCCTGTGCACTTGGATGGACAGCTACTAGGGAATGTGCTCTGCCCAAAGGAAGAGTCAGCCTAAGGAAAGACCAAGACACCTGCTCCTGGAAGCAGGGATCTGACCCAGGCAAAGCGGTGCAGGCCTGCAAGGTGGCGGCGGAGGAGGTCACAGGAGACTGGCAGACAGAGTGAAGCTGCTAATGGCTCGGGGGACCGGAGAAGTCAACTTGTAACATGCTCGATATGGTCGCATGGATTGGGAGGAGATTTCAACAGTGTGGGGAAACTGCGGGATGCTAATTTACATAGAAAAATAAACAAAAACAAACAACCCCATCCCACAAATCAAAAACAAAAACAAGGCAGTTCTTAATTACAGGGAAAAAATTAACTAGGGAAAACATAATCATAATTTGCTATATGGCCTGACTCAGAATAGTGTTTACATTGAAATAATAATACAAACTGTGGCAATCTATCCAAAAGTATGGCATGAATATTTTTTGGGGGGGTGTGTGTATAAGTGTGTGAGAGATAAGGGGTAAGGTGAGTTGTGGATGAAAGAGTAAAACTGAAAAATTGGTAAGTACCAACATAAGCATGGTTTTTAGAGATAGAAGGTAAAGATTAAAAAGTATCTGTTAATAGAGTTAGTAGTTGTCTCTGGGTAGCAATTTATAGTGTCTGTTCCATTTTATAATAAGATTAGCATTACTTACTGACTTTCAAAATTATGTACAAGAATACTTTTGATAAAACTTAATAAGAAGTCTACGGTTCCTAATGATTCTGGTACCATGCAGTGTGTGTGTATGGGGCGGGGGGGGGGGGGTTGTTTTCCCTGCGCCAAGCAACTCAGACACCGGCTGGGTGTCTTGGGATTCAACTCAATTCTGCCACGATCTACCTGGAGACAGATAGCATCAGACTCCACAGGTTAAGAGCTCAGTCCTACAAGACTGCCCCGCCCCCCGCAAACTTTAAACACCAAAGTCAGGTTGTCACCTGTGCTTTCGACTGGCTATAGACTGGACGTGTGGGAGAGTGTGGAAAAGAAAAGGCCGCCTCTCCGGGGCAATGGGGAGCCACGCCCCACTCCTACTTTTCTGTGGGCCAGCTTCTAGAGGCAGGGCATCACCGTTGGTGGGACCCCTTCCTAGCAGCTGGCGAGGCCTGAAAAATCTCTGACTACATGTAGGGGAAACTTTTGTTTCTGGAAATGCAAAAATCAGAGCTAAGACGACTGGTGAAAACTTTTATTTTTCCATATGAAAATTCAGATTTTATCCATGGCCTCAAAACTGATGTTTTCAAGCACATCATCAGTTGTCTAACCCTCACTATGTGCATTTAAGTTGGACTAGATAGAGGATGTAGGCAGGGGAGAAGTCCGTACTCTGGAAGGATGCGTCGTCGCCCGGCAGGTAGGACCGCCCCCTGAGGTTGCCGAGACTGGGCTCAGGTCTGTGGAGAGGGACTATTTCCATTCTTTATGGACCTTGTCTTTGGACTGTAATATTTGGGTGTTTATACTTCAAACTTATATGAACGACTTTATTTTATTTGTAAAATTTAGATAGAAGAATTTCTGGCTCTCCCATATAGCTGAATTTATTTCTCTCTCTTTTTATTACTGATATCTGATTTTCTTCTACCTTTAAAATAATTAATATTTTACTTATTTTGTTTTGTTTTATATGAGGATTTTAAAATAATTATTACATTTGGGTTTTGAAAGAACTGTTATAAGAATTAATGAAAGAATAAAATTGTGGTGAATACTCAATAAATGATAGCTATTGTATTATTATTATTATTATTATTATTTTCTGAAAATTGAAGAAATCTCTTTTGAACCCATTATCTATGTTTTGAGAAATATTGAGTAGGTTTGAGGGAATATTAGTAACAATTATACCCTAGACGTAAATAAAAGGTACCCACATGAACTCACCCCCCAATTGAAGACGCAGACCCAGGACGTTTGAACCACCGTGTGCTCATCTTCCTTCCTGCCCCCCCCTCCCCTCCCTCAGACACACCTGTCGTCTTAAATTTCAATTCAAGGCTGTCCCTTGCATTTTGTTGTAATTTCATACATATGTGTACATCCCCCTGACAGTTTAGTTTTGCATGGTTTTAAATTTCATATCAGTGAAATCATACTGTTTGCATTCTTTCACAGCTTGCTTCATGCCCCCGGTTCACTCGGTTCACTCGTGGTTAAGACATGCAGTGAATGTGTTGGCCTTCAGGCCATAATGCAAATGTGGCACCAACGATAAGATAGAGAGACTAGAGGAGTGGGTAGGAAGAGCCTCAGGCTGCAGCCTGGCTGCGACAACTCTGAGAAAGTCTAGACCAGACTGACGGGGAGCCCCAGCCAGAGCTTACCTGCGGAGGCCCCCGGGGCACAGGAAGGCTGTAGTACATGCAGCTGTGCTCAGTCACGGCCTGGAGCAGCCCAGGGAGCCAGCAGCTGGCAGAAGCCCAGGCTGAGGCGGTGGCAATCAGGGTACCAGGGGTGGGCCAGTCGTGACAGACTGAGGCTGTCTGCCAGCTCTTCTTCTGGTAGTAGGTCCTCTTCAAGGAGATCTAACTCGCTCCTGTTTTCCCCGGCTTTACTGAGATACAATTGACATACACCATTGTGTAAATGTAAGGTAAAAAATGTAATGATTCGATACAAAATTATTGCCACAGTAAGATTAGTTAACACCTCCATCGTCTCACATAAATATCATTTGTGTGCATGTGTGTGTTGAGAACGTCTAAGATCTACTCCATCAGCAACTTTCATTTATGACACAGTGCTCTTAGCCACAGTCACCGTGCCGTACACTAGATCCCAGAGCTTACTCACATTACAACCGGTCATTTGTACCTGTGACCAACGTCCCCTCACTTCCCCCACCCAGTTCAACTCTGGCAACCACCATTCAACTCTGCTTCTACGAGATCAACTTTTTTAGATTCCACCCGTAAGTGAGATCATACAATATTTGTCTGTCTCAGTCTGACTTATTTAACTTGGCATAATGCTCCCAAGGTTCATCCATGTTTGCTCAAATGGCAGGATTTTCTTCTTCTGTGGCTGAATAATATTCCATTGTATGTACACATGCCACATTTTTATCCATTTATCTCTCCATTGACACTTAGATTGTTTCTATGTTTTAGCTATTGTGAATAATACTGCAAAAACAGGGAGGTAGATAGCTCTCCAAGACAGTGATTTCATTCTTTTCAGATAAATATCCAGCAGTGGGATTGCTGAGTCATATGGTAGCTCTATTTTTAATTTTTTGAGGAGCCTCTGTACAGTTTTCCACAGTGGCTGCACCAGTTTTAGGTGTGAGGTGGTATCTCATTATGGTTTTGATTTGCATTTCCCTAGTGATTGAGCACCTGTTCATATAGTTGTTGGCCATTTGTATGTCTTCTTTAGGAAAAAGTCTATTTAGGCCCTTCACCCATTTTTTTTTAAGCTGGGTTATTTTGATTTTTGCTCTTGAGTTGTATGAATTCCTTATAGATTTTGCATATTAATCCCATATCTGGTGGATGGTTTGCAAATATTTTGTACCATTATGTAGGCTGGCTCTTAATTTTTTTTTTTTTTTTGTGGTGCAGAAGATTTTTAGTATGATGTCCCACTTGTTAATTTTTGCTTTTGTTGCTGTGCTTTTGATATCATATCAAGAATTATTGCCAAGAACAATGTCAAGGAGATTTTCTCTATGTTTTCTTGTAGGAGTTTTATGATTTCACATCTTACTTTTAAGCTTTCAACACATTTTTCAGTTAACTTTTGTGAGTGGTGTAAGATAGGGGTCCAATTCCATTCTTATATGTAAATATGCAGTTTTCACAACACCATTTACTGAAGAGACTAGCCTTCTCCATTGAGTATTCTTGCTTCCTTGTCAAGTACCAGTTTACTTTATATGCATGAGTTTATTTCCAGGGTTCCATTGACCTGTGTTTCTGTTGTTAGGCCAGCACCCTGCTGTTAGACTATTCTAGCCTTGTATTATAGCTGGAAATCAGGATGTGTGATGCCTCCAGCCTTTTTCTTTTTTCTCAAGATTGCTTTAGTTACATGAGGCCATTTGTGGTCCTGTATGAATTTTAGGATCATTTTTCTATTTCTGTGAAAATGCCATTGTAATATAGATAGGGATTACATTGAATCTATATGTAGCTTTACATACTATGGGCCTTTTAACAATATTAAGTTAGACACTGGGCAGTGAGCATGTGCACTCTGTGGCCATCGCATTCAAAATGACTGAGCAAGTAGAGCAATGTAGAGTCTGTTTCAAATTTTGCATTAGGCTTGAACATTCCTCCATGAAAAATACTCAGATGATTTGGAAGACCATGGCTATGGGCAACTGGTGATTGGCAGTTTCATCATGACAATATGCCCACTCATGCATCACATCTCATACGGAGTTTTTGGCAAAACATCAAATCACCCAAGTGACTCAGCATCCCCACAGCCCAGATTTGGTGCCCTGTGACTTCTGGCTTTTCCCAAAACAGAAATCACCTTTGAAAGAGAAGAGATTTCAGACTGTCGATGAGATTCAGGAAAATATGACAGGGCAGCTGATGGTGATTAGGAGAACTGCGCGAGGTCCCAAGGTGCCTACTTTGAAGGGGACTGAGGTGTCATTGTCCTGTGTACAATGTTTCTTGTATCTTGTGTCTTCTTCAGTAAATGTCTATTTTTCATATTGCATGGCTGGACACCTTCTGCACAGACCTCTTGTAACCTGCTGCCATTGAATGGAATGCTCTGTATTTGTCTGTTAGTTCCATGCAGGGGTGTCCAGCCCATGGCCCTTGGGCTGCATGCAGCCCAGGATGGCTGTGAATGGGGCCCGACACAAAATTGTAAATTTACTTAAAACATTATGAGACTTTTTTTCTTTTTGTTAGTGTTTGTGTATTTAATGTGTGGCCTAGGACAACGCTTCTTCCAGGGTAGCCCAGAGACACCAAAAGTAGTTTGGATTTAAACTACACCAGACGTCTGGTGTAGTTTAAATCCAATGTTTTCTTATTGACTTTCTGTCTGGATGGTCTATCCATTGTTGAAAGTGGGGAATTGAAGTTCCTTACCATTATTATATTGTTGCTTATTTCTCCCTTGAGATCTTTTAATATTTGCTTAATATATTTAGGTGCTTCAATGTTGGATGCATATATATTTACAATTATTTTAAATTTTTGATGAATTAACCCCTTTATCATTATATAATGAACTTCTTTGCCTGTTGTTTACACTTTTGTTTTACTTAAAATCTATTTTGTCTGATATAAGTATAGCTACCCCTCCTTTCTTTTGGTTTCCATTTGCATGAAATATCTTTTTCTACAGTTTCACTTTTAACCTATGTGTATCCTTAAAGACTGAGTCTCTTGTAGACACCATATAGTTGTGTCTTATTTTTTTATCCATTCAGGCACTCTATGCCTTTGATTGGAAACTTGATACATTTATATTTAAAGTAATTATTGATAGGTAAGTACTTACTAATATCATCTTATTAATGATTTCTGGATGGATTTTTTTAGTTCCCTGTTCCTTTCATCCTCTCTTGCTGTTTGCCTTTGTGAATTGATGACTTTCCATAGTGATATACTTTGATTTCCTTCTTTTTACCTTTTTTGTTTCTATTGTAGGGTTTTGCTTTGTGATAACAATGAGGTTTACACAAAACATCTTAAAGCATAACAGTCTATTTTAAGCTGGTAAAAACTTAACTTTAATCACATACAGAAATTCTATTCTCCTTCACCAACATTTTGTATTTCTGATTGCACAACTTGCCTCTTTTTATATAGTGTATAGATTAACAAATTATTGTGGCTACAGTTATTTTTAATACTTTTGTCCTTTAATCTTTATAATAGACTTAAGAGATTAACACACTCCCATATTACAGTATTAGAGAATTCTGAATTCAACTATTTGTTCACTTTTACCACTGTGTTATATATTTTTGTGGTACTGTGAATAATAATACAAATGAAACTACTTTGTTCATTTTTTAATTTTAATTATTTAAAAAATTTAATAGTTTATTTTTTATTGTATTTTTCCCACCACCATTTATCTCCTTTATACCCCCATCCACTTCCATCCTCTCCCTTCCCCCTGCAATCATCACATTGTTGTCCGTGTTCGTGAGTCCTTTTTCTGTTTTGTTTGATCCCTCTACCCCTGAACCCCCACCCCAGAACTGTCATCCTGTTCTTTATCTATGAGTTTGTCTCTATTTTGCTTGTTAGTTCAGTTTGTCCATTAGATTCCACGTATGAGTGAAATCATATAGTATTTGTCTTTCTCTGACTGGCTTTTTTCACTTAGCATAATGTTCTCCAGGTCCATTCACGTTGTTGCAAAGGGTCAAATCTTTTTCGTGGCCAAGTAGTATTCCATTATGTAAATTTACCATAGTTGTTTTTTATCCATTCATCTACTGATGGACACTTGGGCTACTTCCATATCTTGGCTGTTGTAAATAATGCTGCAATGAACATGGGGGTGCTTATATTCCTTTGAATCAGTGTTTTGGGTTTCTTTGGATAAATTCCCAGAAGTGGAATCACTTAAAATGAATCCAGAGGTGCCATGCCGGAGGACCTGCTTTGCATATCTTATATCTCAAACCTTTGGAATATTAAAACATCACAAGATAACCTTTGGACTTGACCTAGGGTAACACTGTATCCAAAGAACTGTTTGCGAATTTTTTTTTTTTTTTAAAAGCAGCTATTATGACCACTGAACTGATGAGTACTGGATTGGAAAATTAAAAACATTGTTTAGAATTAACATCACTGTGTTATGTTACCTGCACCAATAGAAATGTCTTCTTTCTATTGATGCATGTATTCCCTTTCTGCTTCTCGTATTTTTGCCTTTTGCCTTTGTCTCCTAATCAGAACATCATTTGAGCTTCTGCCTGAAGTAAAGATTTCCAAATAACTATTCTTATTGATCCCAAGTAAATGTTTATTGCCTTTCACTTTGAGAGGCCCTTTTATTTTCAATTTAACAGTAATTAGCATTCTTTCATTTTAGCTTGAAGAACTCCTTTTAGCATTTCTTGTAAGACAGAGCTGCTGGTGATGAACTCAAGCTTTTGTTTGTTTGGGAAAGACTTTATTTTTCCTTCATTTCTAAAGGACAACTATGCTCTATTAAATATTTTTGGTTGTCAGTGTTTAAATTTTTTTATTTCTTTAGTCCTTTAAATATATCACCCCACTCTTGGCTTCCAGCCAAGGTGGCAACATAGGAAGATGTGGCTCACCTCTTTGCACAACCACATCCAAATTACAACTAAAATATAGAACAACTATCACTCAGGAACATCAGAAAATCAAGTCAAATGGAAACTACAGAATTGAAGAAACTGCATCCATCCAGACTGGTAGGAGAGGTGTGGATGCGGATTGGGCTGGCTCCACACCCATGTGGAAAAAAATTCAGGAGGGATTCTTGGGAGCAAGGAGTCCCAGACTCACGCCAGACCTCCCAGCCCAGGATTCCAGTGCCAGGAAGATAAGTCCCCACAACTTCTAGCTGTGAAAACCAGCAGGGATTGAGTCAGTGGAGGAGGCTACTGGAGCCCTAAGCAGTCCCTCTTGGGGAACCCACATATGGACTCACCTACTCAAACTCCCTCTTTCTGAGCTCCAGTACTGGGGTGGCAGCTTGAAGGGCACAAGTGGTATATAGGGAGAGACTGAAGTGTCTGGCATCAAGGCAAGCAGAGGCCATCGCTTCTTTTTGAGCCTTCTTCCACCCACAGAGCTGCTAGGCTGGTATCATACCTGAGACTCCATCAACCTGGCTAACTCTGTGTGACTGACCCTGGAGATCCACAGAGATTCTACCCCACCCAACTTATGGGCCCACCCAAGCTACTTTTCTGTAAGAATGGCTGGTCTTGGTTCCTAATCCTATCAAATGAGCAACAGCTGGCTTCAGTGAGCCCTAGTGGCAGCAGGATTAGAGTCACAGCTTGGTTTCCCCTGGGAATCTCCAAGCCCATCACCAGAAGCAGCCATCTCAGATTGCTTTACTGCTCAGGCAGGGTTCCCCCAGCAAAACACAGGTGGGGGCTGAGCTTGGCTTGCACCACCTGGGAAACCCCAGGGCCAATACAAACAATGGATAGCTGTAGACCACATCAGAGTACCACCACCCTACCCCTGCATAGCTGATCCTCCATGGAAGGCGGAGGTTAGTGACTATAACTAGTCCTTGCAGCTGACTGGCCAGGGTGTATCTCTCCCATTGATCTTCCAACAGCAACCAAAGCTCAACTATAAGAGAAGGGGGTACTCTGCCCACATGAAGGATGCACATTGAATATCCAGCTTGGGTGCTAGGGGAGGCTGTGTCACTGGACCCTATAGGATACCTACCACCTTAGGCCACACTACCAAGACACGGAGTCATAGAAGCTCTACCTAATACACAGAAACAAACACAGGGAGGCTGCCAAAATGAGGAGACAAAGGAACATGGCCCAAATGAAAGAACAGATCAAAACTCCAGAAAAAGAGCTAAACAAAATGGAGATATACAATCCATCAGATGCAGAGTTCAAAACACAGTTTATAAGGATGCTGAAGGAACTTAGTGAGGACCTCAGTGGCATTACAAAGATCTAGTCAGAAATGAAGGATACACTAATTGAAATAAAAAACAATTTACAGGAAAACAACAGTAGAGTGGATGAAGCCAAGAATCATATCAATGATTGGGAACATAAGGAAACAAAAACAACCATGCAGAACAATAAGAAAAAAGAATAAAAAAAAAAGAGGATAGTATAAACAGCCTTTGGGACAAATTTAAGCAATCCAACATTTGCCTCATATGGGTGCCAGAAGGAGAAGAAAAAGAGTAAGAAATTGTAAATCTGTCTGAAAAAGTAGTGAAAGAAAACTTTCCTAATTTGGTGAAGTAAATAGACATTCAAGTCCATTCAAGTGCAGAGAATCCCAATTACGATGGATTGGGCAAAGAGGCCCACTCCAAGACACATCATTATTAAAAGGCCAAAGGTTAAAGATAAAGAGAGATTCCTAAAAGCAGCAAAAGAAAAGAATTTAGTTACCTGAAGGTTGCCACATGGGAAGGGGGAGAGGGAGAATAGGCGAAGAGGATTAAAAAGTACAAATAGATAGTTACAGAATAGCCAAGGGGATGAAAAGTACAGTAAAGGAAATGGAGTAGCCAAAGAACTTATACGCGTGACCATGGACATGAACAATGGTGGGGGGATTGTTTGAGGGAGTAGGGATGCTGGGTGTATGGGGCAAAGGGAGAAAATCAGGACAACTGTAATAGCATAATCAATAAAATATAATTTAAAATGTTTTAATTATATTTAAAATATTATATATAATAATATAATTATATTATATTTAACATAATTATTTAATATTAAATAATTTTATTTAAAATCACTCCACTCTCACTTGGTCTGCAAAGTTTCTGCAGACAAATCCAGTGATGTTTTTATGAGGGTTTCAATTCTGCTGATATCAGTCTCTAATTCTCTCTCCTGCTGTGAGCTATCTGTTGCCAAATGCAAATTATTGGATATTTTATTTTATTTATTATTGTATTATATAGTTGTAGAGGTGCTGTTTGGCTCTTTCAAATCTGTCAATTTTTATAGTTTGTTATTCTAAAAAATATTTCTGTATTTGTCATTTATTTTTAAAACATGATTAAGATAGTTGTTTTCAGTTCTATGTATAATCATTGCAGAATCTGAAATTTGTGTATGTTTCTACTACCTTGCTTTGTTTGCTTGTTTTGCTCTTGTTCTTATGATCTTATTTGTTTGTATGCCTAGTAATTTCCAACTATTATGGCTTATTGTCTTTGTAAAATTGCTTTAGTGGCTGTGCCCTCCTCTAGAGAGGTTTTCTCTCTCTTTTGATAGAAAATAGCCCTGGCTGGTGTAGCTCAGTGGATTGAGCATGGGCTATGAACCAAAGGGTCGAGGTTCAATTCCTAGTCAGGGCATATATGCCTGGGTTGCGGGCCAGGTTCCCAGTGGGGGCCATGTGAGAGGCAACCACACATTGATGTTTCTCTCCCTCTCTTTCTCCTTCCCTTCCCCTCTCTCTAAAAATAAAGAAATAAAATATATACATATATAAAAAAAGAAAATGTTAGTCTTACATTAAACCAAATACATTTGGAGAATTCCTGGCTATGTTAAGCCGTAATTATGCAAAGCAAAATTCCTTGTGAGACCTTGTGATGGCTCCAGCCTTCCAGGAAGGAGTGCTTATCTTGACACCTTTCCCTCTCGCCCCTCACTCAGTGCCAAGACAGCGCATTTCATGGGACCTAGAGCCTGGAGAAAGGTGAGCATTGGTCTAGATCTGGTTCGCTTGTGCTCTCCCCAGCTCCCGGCAGAGTTCTTTCTTTTTCTGCTGGTGTGACTGAAATACTGGCTTGGCATGTGCTGTATCATCACAGAACATATATTGGTTTTAATGTTCCTCTGTTTCAGCCCCGGATTCTAGAAGCCTGGGCTGGGTCCTGAAATTCTGCATTTCTGACAAACTGCCAGATGATGCTAATGGTGCTGGTCCATGGACCACACTTTGAATATCAAGGATGTTCACAACAAGGACAGTTCCATCTAATAATTGGCCACTATGTGAGCACTAGCAAAACTGAATGGTGAAAATTATGCTACGGGAGCAGGGAAAAATGTGTAGTGTTGAGGTGACCATATTAGACCTGAACCTGAGTAGTAAAGAATAGATGTGAATGGGCTAAGGCAGTGATTTTTCAACCTTTTTCACCCCATGGCACACATAAACTAATTACTAAAATTCTGCCGTACATCAAAAATATATTATTTTTTTTCTGATCTGACAAAAATAAGTATAATTTGGTTCATTCATACCAGATGGCTATCATCATTTTTTTTTATTTGACACTCTAAGGGAAAAGAGGTCAGTGCCCCTGACTAAACAGTCAGGTATTGCATGTTTTAAAATTGTTGCAGCACACCAGTTGAAAATCGCTGGACTAAGGAATGAAATCCCAAGGCAGATCTAGTTTTGGCTCCCTAAAGAAAGAGGGGAGACTTTATCTATAGACTGTATCCCTATGGAGTCTTTTTCTTGCAGACAGAGAAGTTTTCTTCATCATATTTGACGCAATGTCCCTTTTCAGAAGACTCTATCCCTTGATTATAAAGGATGTCACCTTCATACTAGGGAGAGATAAGTACTGGCTGTGGCTACCTGGTATCACCCTTATCACCTCCATCCAACTCCATCACTCTGGACTAAGTGCCCTGGCCACACAGAAGTCTGTGTGTTTATAAAATGGAATGAGGAATCTGAAAGACCCCATGTATGGTTGTAAGTTTGCATTAATACCAATGTGTCCTGGATATTTGCTTCTTTTTACCCTATGGCAGGGTATCGAGCCCCTCCCCTCAAAATATCCAAGTGGGCCCAGTCCTGTAGAGGGGGCACAGGGGTGATGTCATACGCTCTGGACTTCCTTCTCAGAGCATGGAAGCCAGCTTATGCTAGGACACCTGGGGCAGCTCTTCTTCATTCTGAACCCTAGTTTTGATTCAGGGACACCCGCTACACCTTTACTTGTGCATGCTGTATAATTTTACACCCCTGAGGAGGTGGCTGGGGGGCCACCCAGGACAGGAATGTAGTGCCCATTTATATTCCACTGTGCAGCAAGAATGCTGGGGAGGTCACAGGGTGTGAATGTGAGCATGGCTTTATGTGGCCAGGTAGGCTGATGACGAGCACAAAGGTGAAGAGGAGAGCAATCTACTGGTGGTCATAGCAAAAACGCTGGTAGAGGTGGTGAGGGGCCTGGTGACAGATGCATGGGCTTCTCTAGGCCAGCAGCTCCAGGAAGCTGTCATGTTCAGGGGCTCTTTACCCCCAACCACGAAGCTCATTTAGGAAATAATCCCAAGAAAGCCAATAAAGCAAATTCTAGTGAGCTGGTCTGGACTGGGGGTTGCTGGGTCTGGGAGCCCTCTGAGAAACCCTAGCATGGTCCCTCCAGAAGAGGGGGTTGCTGGGATGTTCACCCACCCATCCTTTCTCTGCTTGGTTCAGCAAGCCCTGGAGGTGTGAGGCTGACAGGTGTTGGGCGCTGCCACAGGGCAGTGATCTTGGGTGGGCTGAGGGCGTGGGGTGGAGCACAGACAGCACTGCATCAGCTTCCTGTGTGGAAGACCCAGTGTGTGCCTGCTAGCTCTGAGCACCAGAGCATCTGAGAGCTAGGCTCCGCTCACCGCTAATCCCGAGTAGTGGCCCAGGGTCCACGCAGGGCAGGGTGCCAGGAGTTGGCCTTGCCCACATCAGGCACTGCCTCTGAGAGGCTGGAGGACTGCACCCTGGGGCGTTTTTCCTGCTGTGAGATTGGCCAAGAACATGCTGACTCTGGACAAGGAGTGGCAGCAGCTACCCAGGTCTCAGGAGGCCCAACCCTTCCTCAGTCTACCTTGCACCTACTGAGGGCTCCTGTTCTCAGGGATAATATTATCGTGTGTCATTTTGCAGCATCAGGATCCAGTCATCGCCGTGGGGCAGTCCCATAATGTTTCTTTCCTCAAGCTCGATGCTGATGACTAGTTTCCTGGTTTGCCTCTTAAAGGCTTAGCGGTCCTCCAGTTTCAGGTTGCACAGGCAAGTCACAAGCATGTTGCAGTGGACATTTCTCCACACAGAGCCTCACCGAAGCCTCCAGCACCAGGAACCAGAGAACACCCAACATGTCGAGCAATCCCACCCCCATGAGGAAGAACCTCCTTCCTTCCTCATGTATGTACAACCCAATTCTTCATAACAAACATTTTAATAATTACAAGCCTTCATTATTAAAAAATAAGTTATAGGAGGATCACAAACCAGGCATCTGTGAGTTAAAGGAAATCTCGTGACCTTCAGCTAGAAAGTACAGGTAGACACTCGATTTGATGACAGGATATGAAACAGTGGTTTTTAACCAGGGGCAATTCTGCCCACTGGGAATTTATCAGTGTCTGAATATACACACACACACACACACACACGTGTGTGTGTGTGTGTGTGTGTGTGTGTGTGTGTGTGTATAAAATAGGAAAACATATTCTTCACCCAAGGATATGTTTTTGTTGATTTTAGAGAGAGAAAGGAAATGGGAAGGGAGAAAGAGAAAGATTGTTGTGAGAGAAAAACATGTACTGGTTGCCTCCAGTATGCACCCTGACTGGGGATCGAACCTGAACCCCAGGTATGTGCCCTGACTGGGAATCAAATGTACAATGTTTTGGTGTATGGATGGCTCTCTAACCAACCGAGCCACCCAGCCAGGGCTGGACATACTTCCATTGTTACAACCAGGGGCCGAGGCTGTGCCACTGGCCTCTAGTGGGCAGGGATGCTGCTACACATCCCATCGCACACAGGACACCTCCAGATGACCAAGGACTGTGGTGCCCAGAGTGTGTGGTGCTGAGACTGGAGTGATCTTACATGAAACAACTATGTTTTAATTAAAAAATTTATGGTGACTATTATTTAGATATTCTTTGGGTTTCTCCATTTCTAGGCAACTGGTCAAAACTAAAGTAGTTCATTGTAGTCTCAAAAACTTTTATGTTAACAGTTTCTTTCAAAACTTCACATTAAGAACTATTGGGGCTAAGGATTTAGCCCCAATCTTAACATATAAAGTATTTGGGGTCTATAATTTCTTTTTTTAAAGATTTTATTTATTTATTTTTAGAGAGAGGGTGAGGGAGGGAGAAGGAGAAGGAAAAATCAATGTGTGGTTGCCTCTTGCACACCCCCTACGGGGGACCTGGTCCACAACCCAAGTATGTGCCCTGACTGGGAATCGAACCAGTGACCTTCTGGTTCACAGGCTGGAGCTCAATCCACTGAACCACAACAGCCAGGGCTAATTTTTAATTCCACAGTATGGAAGAGAGGTCTCCAGGGCTGCTGTAATGTATGGGGAAGCCTACCTTGGACAGAACTATGAGTATATGAAGAATGTGGAATAATTTAGACAGTGATATTTCTCCTTGAGGTCTCCTTGTCCTTCAGGACACAACACACAGACTTGCACCACCAGCCCTTTCTCCTGAACTCCGCTGGTTCATCTGCCATCTGCTCCAAAGGAGTCTGTCCCCTCATTATTACCCAAGAACTGGGGAAAGCCTACACCACCAATTTTGGGTTTACTCTACAGTCAGCCCTCTGTATCCATGGGTTTCACATCTGCAAAACCCAACTGTGGGTTGAAAGTGGTTTTTTTTTCAAAAATCCCACAAAGTTCCAAAAAGCAAAGCTTGAAGTTGCCACATGCCAAGCACTGCACTGAGTCCATGAGGATGAGGTGATGTGCAGGCACACCCTGCTGACGTCACCTCTGTGCAAGTGTGGGTTACATGCAACTTTATATTAACTCCTTTTTGTATAAAGGACTTGAGCATCTGTGGGTTTTGATATCTTTGGGGGAGAGGGTGTCCTAAAGTGATTCCCCGTGGATACCGAGGGACAGCTGCACTGGCCTAAGGTCGGTGGGGAGCTGGAGGTTGGGCCCCAGGCAGCCTGGTGCTCTGATGTCCTCCATTCTAGCTCTCAAAGTGCTTCTGAGATGAACCTTGCAATAGTGACCCACTCAGCAGGGAGGCAGAGTTGCTACAATTATGTCTAATTTTCAGAAGTAGACACCACGTTAAATGGGGAATGAGCAGTCATACCTCAGCCTAGAATAGGAGGGCAGAATCTGTGCTTGAGCTTTCCATCCCAGGGTGTCTTGCTGTCCTCCAGTATATCCATTCAGTGATCTAAGGGCTGGGCCAGGGCATGGGCCCTCTCCCAGGGTCCACACGGCTAAAATATGCCACCTTTACAAAAATAATAAAGAAACACTACTTCACATGGTTGCTAAAATTGTCTCATATAAGAAACATCCGACATCCAGGTCGCTGAATCTTCAGACACGATTGTTCTGTGGTGCTGCATCAAGACCCAGGAGGGGTCTTTCACTTACATCTCAGTGAAGCGACAGGTTCTGCTGGTTTGGATGAAGAACTGGTGCTGTTTATGAAACTTTCACCTACAGCATTCTCACTGGATCCCATGAAGAATTAAATCTGTGAAGCAGATGTTTTGCCATCTCAGCCACTCTGTAATAAATGGAGTAATTTAAATGGAATAGCGTGGCCATAAGATCGATTCTTTACATTTAAAAGGAATTTCATAGTTTGTGGAGCAGGTTCTAAGAAAGTCTCTAATTTCTAGGAAGAACCCAGTAGGATTGTTGGGAATGTGGCAGCTTCCTAAACTCAGGTTTCTCCAGGCCTCACTGCTGGGAGGAGTGATACAAATTGGGCCTCGTGACTAGAATTCACACTGCATACTTCCGTGCGTGAAGCTGATACGCAGCTCACTGAAAAGTTATCATCCCATCCTGGTGTGGGGCTCTGAGCATCTTCCCTGGGTTTTCCATGAACTCACAAACCACAGTCGGATATGTCTCCCAGACATCGAGAGCATGTTTATATTGAAGACTTACCTCTTCTACCTTTTTTACGAAACATGGTTTCTTCCCAATACCAGTGAACTTTGTTCTCAGCAATGTGGTTCCTCAGACATGTAACCCGTATAGTCTTTCCATCACATTTTTACTTGTCCCCATGATGTGAAGAAAGATGTTGGGATACCATTTTTCCAAACACCTCCCCCTCCTATTGTCCCATCTCCACCTCCCCTCCTGAGATCTGCCTTCAGCATCTGAGTGACCATATTGGTGTCAGAAACTACATTTCTTTCTGGTGACAGCATGGTGCCCCCTGAGCTTTTCATTTCTCACAGTTCCTACAAAAACGTGGAACTGAGTCTCTTCTGTCTTTCCATCGTTGGTAATTTCCCTAGAGTTGTGGACACATGGGAGAGTGGAAGGGGCTTCATTAATAAGTACACTGCGGTGATGGGCATAGACTTGGGTGCTCTTGGTCCAACTGGGTGCAAAGCTAGAACCCATGTCAGGTTCTCCCCAGGACTCCCTCCCTGCACCTACCCTTGGCTGAGGAGTTAAGGCAGGCCCAGGGGTCTCTCCAGTTGGAAACAAAGCTCCTGGTCCCCCTGACTTGTTTGAGAGGTTCTCTCAGAGCATGTCAGTCCTGATATGGGAAGGGAGCTTACCTCTGGTCCCTTACCACAAATTATATCTCTTCTACAGATAACACACTCCCTTTTCCTCCTCCCATTCTTCCTCTTCTACACAAGAAAACTCCTCTTATTCAGTCCTTTGTGTATTCAGCTAATAATGATGAATTCCAATCATGGAGCACATACTGCTCCTGACACCAAGGACATAGTTAACAAGACAGACAAGTGCCCTGGCATGATGGAGCCAGCATGTAGGTGATAAGAACACACATGCACTTTAACTTGCATCTCTCTGATGATTGGTGATGTTGAGCATCTTTTCATATGTCTACTGGCCATCTGTATGTCCTTTTTGGAGAAGTGTCTATTTAGATCCTTTGCCTATTTTTAAAAATAATTGTTTGTCTTCTTGGTGTTGAGTTGTATAAGTTCTTTATGTATTTTGGAAATTAATCCCTTATCAGATGTGTCATTATGAATATGTTCCCTCATGAAGTAGGTCACTTTTTGATTTTGTTGATGGTCTCTTTTGCTGTGCAAAAGTTTACACCACCTTTTGCCTGTCAGAATGGCCATCATCAATAAATCAACAAACAACAAGTGCTGGTGAGATTGTGGAGAAAAGGGAACCCTACTGCACTGTTGTGGGAATGCAGACTAGGGCAGCCACTGTGGAAAACAGTATGGTGTTTCTTCAAAAAATTGAAAATGGAACTGCCTTATAACCCAGAAATTCCACTCCTGGGAATATATCCGAAGAAACCCAAAACATTAATTTAAAAGAATATATGCACTCCTATGTTCATTGCAGTGTTATTTACAATAGCCAAGATCTGGAAACAGCCTAGTGCCCATCAGTAGATGATTGGATAAAAAAGCGGTGGTACATTTACACAATGGAATGCTACACAGCCATAAAAAGAAAAAAATCTTACCTTTGGCAACAGCATGGATAGACCTGGAGATTATTATGCTAAGTGAAATAAATCAGTCAGAGAAAGATAAAAGGCATGTGATTTTACTCATATGTGAAATCTAATCAACAAAATAATTTAACAAACAAAATAGAAACAGATCCATAGATACATAGAATAGATTGATGGCTGTTAGAGGGGAGGGAGGTTGGGGGGCTGGCTGAGAAAAAGTGAAGGGATTAAACAACAACAACACGCGGGCACACATGTGTGTATACACACATATGTATGCATGTGTACACGTGTGTATATGCACACATGTGTATTCACATGCATGTGTCTGGGAAAAGTCCAGCCATTGTTAATATGATGAGAACAGTTTTTGCAACATCGATGTAACCTGGCAGCCATGGAGAGTGGATTGGAATGTGCATGCATGAACAGTGATGACTTCACTGTACTAGTCAGTGGGGGCAGTAGACACTGGTGAGTGAGCATGTGTACTGTGTGGCTGTCACATTGAAATGACTAAGTAAGTAGAGCAACAAATCTGCATCAAATTTTGTGTTAAGCTTGAACAGTTCTCCATGAAAAATATTCAGATGATTTGCAAGGCCACGGCTATGGGCAACTGGTGATTGGCAGCTTCATCATGACAATATGCCTGCTCATGGATCACATCTTATGCACAGTTTTTTGGCAAAACATCAAATCACTCAGGTGACTTAGCCCCCCTATAGCCCAGATGTGGAGCCCTGTGACTTCTGGCTTTTCCCAACATTAACATCACCTTTGAAAGGGAAGAGATTTCAGACTGTCAGTGTGATTCAGGAAAATATGATGAGGCAGCTGATGGCAATTGAGAGAACTGTGTGAGGTCCCAAGTGTCTACTTTGAAGGAGACTGAGGCATCATTGTCCTGTGTACAATATTTCTTGTATTTTGTGTCTTCTTCAATAAATGTCTATTTTTTATATTGCATGGCTGGATAGCTTCTGGACAGACTATATGTGTGTGTGTGTATGACACATAGACACAGACAATAGTATGGTGATAGCCAGAGGGAAAAGAAAGTGTGGGGGAAGTGGAAGTGGGCAAAGGGGGGATAAATGGGGGCAAAAAGAGACTTGACTTTGGGCGGTGAATGTGCAACGCAGTGTGAAGATGACATCTTACTGAGTTGTACACTTGAAACCTGTATAGTTTTATTAACCAATAAATTCAACTTAAAGAAGATAGCATATAAAAAGATTGATTGCCAAAAAACCCATCATATATGCATATGTACACACATCTACATCCACTGCCATAGAGACGTACATTTTATGAAGAAAATAATAGAGAAGAATTAAGGATTAGAGCCTGAGTAAGGGGGTCTTCTCGTAAGAGTGGTCGGGGAGGTCTCGTTTAGAGGGTGCCTTTTTGCAAATGCATGGAAGTGAATTGATCCTCATGATGCTCTGGGGAAGCCCTTTCCTGCAGAGAAGCGGGAAAGGCTCCCAGGAAGCTGAGCTCTCTGGGTGAGAGAATCAGCCGGAGCTAGTACAGCTAGAACTGGGGATTGACAGGGCGATGATGGGGGTATGTGGAAAAACAAGCAGGGACCAATCATGTGGGCTCATGTGAGCTCAGGTGGGCCATGGTGAAGAACTCTGGTTATTGTTCTGGGTGTGATGGGAAGCCATTAGAGAGTTCTGATAGGGGCCCAGCATGACACAGTGTGTCTTTGACCCCTGCTCATGGCCAGGTGGACATTTTGCTGTAAGGGGTGCGAACAGGGGCAAGGTGACCAGTTAAGGGTTATTGCAGTACTCTAGGGGAGAGAGCTTACAGTGGGTTTCAGAGAATAGAGCCAAAGCCACTAGTTATGAGTTTACATGGAGGCAGATTTGGGCATAGAATGAGTAGGATTTTTTTAACTTTCAGGGCTGACTGACAATATTAGGCTTCAGGGGTAATGATTCCCTTCCACACAGTTGCTGAGGTTGAGTGTGATCCCCAGTTCAGAGTGAGGAAGCCACAGGCCTCCCAGGTCCCTCCTACCCCACCAGTCCCCTCTGTTGGGCCCTGTACAGGTTTCAGAACACAGGACACAGGCCTGTGTCTCAGCCTCTGGAAACACACTTCAGAGTGGTTAAGAATGGAGAGATCTGGCTTCTAATGTGGCTAAATTTCACATAGTAGCTGTGTGATTTTAGGTAAGCTTTGTCATTTCTCAGGGCCTCTGGTTTTTTGCATGAGAAATAAAAATTAATGGCCCCTAAAGAGTTGTTGTGAGGATTAAAAGATTAATAAGGTACATCTCTGACAACTTTAATAGACATAGAACAAGCTTTCAATATTGGTTATGTAAAACTCCTGACAGGGAGGTGGTGGACTGTTCCCAATGAGATGTGAACGAGGTGTGGTTCATGTAGTCGGTGAATCGAGACAGTCACACCTCTGTCCCCAAGGCAGTCCGGAAGAAACTTCTCCTCTGTAACAATGCATCTGTCCTTGGCTGTATTTCATCACGGTTGTTTCTTGACATGTGAGCTGCTTTGGTTGTCCGGGACCCCAGAATGGCCACACCTGTGTTGCCACACAGTCGCTCATTGACACCTCACGGGATCCCTATGCCAGACCAGCTTTCTTGACAAAGTGGGCACACCCAGAACCAGGAAATGACCCTCTTGCCCATTAAAAGGCCCAGGAGTCCTAGGCAGGCAGTGTGGCTGACGTTGGCCCAGGGACAAGAGCGACTCTTGGAATGAAGGTAACTTCTGCTGCTCAGAAGCCATGTGTTGGACAGCTTCTTCCACTGCTCTGTGTCTCATCCTGAGGAACCTCTGGGGCTGAGGGGCCTGGGGTCTGAGGCGCAGGGCATCAGAGGAGCTGGGGCTGCTGCTACAAGCATACCTGGCTGCTTACGCTCTCCTAGGGAGAACAGTAGAATTGGACACGGAGGGCCCTGGGGCAAGGAGAGTACTGAACAACTGGTTCTCACTGTGGGGAGTGTGTGGTTTTTTGGGGGACTGTCCTGGTCCCCCAGCTCAAAGCCCAGAGAGATGCCGTCTGACAGTGAAACATCTAATGGAGCCAGTGGATGTCCATGGATCCTTAGAGATGCCTGTTTGGATGGGGCATGTGGGGAGATGGGGTCAGAGAGACAGGCTTGCTGACAGTTATTCTGAATGTTCAAGCTTGAAGTCAGGGTAATTGGTGACTTACCAGCTGTGGAGGCCTAAATAGAGAAGAATACACACTCTCCTTTCCTCCTGTAAACCTAGAAACTTGTTGTCCTAGAATGTGCCTGGGGGATGCTCTGGAATCCCCTAGCAATCCTGGATGTGACGGGTGGAGGGCATCCCAAGGCTATCACAGCATGGAGAGCCAGGACCATCCAGTCACGACAGAGAAGGGAGCTTCCATTTGGGGTTCTCTGGCCTTGGAGTATGTTCTTCCCATCCTTGGTCTCAAATGTGAACCAAGGACAGGATCTCAGGACATCTTCTCCAAATAATTTTTACACAAATTTATCCAGGTGGATGGGAGAGCAATGAATAACATGCTTTTCTTCTTTCCTTCCTCCACAAGACCAGCTGCTGACCACCTCCTGGCGACCACCTGCTCTACCTTGTCCTCTTTACAGAGAGCCCTGAAGCCAACATGCAAACCTCACAAAGTAAGTGGCAAAGTACAAACCAGCTTGTCAGTCTCTGTCCAGCCTCCCCAAGGGCAATAGGGTACAAGGGCCCCTTTCATTTGCTCAGTTACAGTTGTATTTGCTAAAATGCTCATATCATGAAACCTGCACTTTCGTTCTTGCCTTGTTATATATATTTAGAATTCTTTATTTATTTTGATAAAAGGGGCAAGGGAAAAAACAAAGTACATACTGATGACCCATTGAAATATTTTTGGTTTTTTTTAGTACCCAGAGACTATCACTCAGAAAAGGACAAGTCACTGACACCCCTAGAAAGTCCCTGGGGATTGAGCACGCATATACATCCTTTCAGACACTTTGAGGCACAAACCAGCCCCTGGATTGGTTCCCCTCCCTTCCTCCTTAGAGCCGTTTTCTCAGAAGAGTGAGCCTACCCTAGACATTCAGAAGTCAGCACAGTTGCCTCCCTAGTCTGAGGGAGGCATGTTTCAAAATCCCCAGCAGATGCCTGAACCCGCAGGTAGCGCTGAACCCTGTACATGCCGTGTTTTCTCTCACACGTGCTCACCTTTTCATGCAGGGAACACTTTACAGCTGCTCTTTGGCTTATCTGAATTGCCAGCATCACTACTCTTGTGCTTTGGGCCCACAATTAAGTAAAATAAGGGTGACTGGAACATAAGCACTGTGGTACCACAATAGCAGACTTGATAACCCAGAGGGCTCCCAAGTGACGCATGGGTGGGGAATGTACACTGCGTGGACATGCTGGACTAAGGGATGATTCCCATGACAGGTGGGATGGAGGGGATAGTGCAAGATTTCATCACACTATGGAGAATGGTGTGCAATTTAAAACTTATGAATTGTTTATTGCTGCAAATTTCCAGTTAATATTTTTGGAGCACAGTTGACTGTGGGTAACTGAAATCATGGGAAATGAGATGGTGGATAAGGGGAAGCACTGTATTAGAGGGTGCAGCTGAGCTCCTGATGTTTATAATAACTTCATGTGTGTTTTGTGCTTTTTGCTGTCACCTGGCAGGTCAGGACAGTCCAGGATTCTACAGTATTCGTGATCCTCACCAAATGGTGTGGGTCCTGAAGGGAAACTCTTTAATCACAGTCCCTTCTGGCAGCAATGTCAAACCTGGTAAGTGACAATGAAGCCACTGTTACCTCTCTTAAAAAAATCCTAAAAAAATCCAAGGATGTGTTTTATTGATTTGAGGGAGAGAGAGAGAATCAATGGGGTGTCAAACCCACAAACTTTAGGTGCCTGGGATGATGCTCCAAACGGCTGAGCCACACAGCCAGGACCACTGTTGCCTCTTAAAGGGACACTGGCTCCTGTGGGGATGAGACTGAGTTTGTATGAGCCTGGTTGTGGCCTCTCCTACTTTTGGGCACCAGCTCAGTGCCCACAGGAGGGGCAAGAAAGGGCAAGGTGGTTCCTACCCATGAAGGAAACTGTACCTAGAAACAGGTGTGAGAGGTGGGCAGCTCTCCTTACCCAAAGAAAATGTCTTCTGATAAGAGGGGATGGTTCATTCAGTCAGCAGCTGATCTTCTCCTCATAGCTTCTCCTTTAGATTTCAACCATTGCCACCGTGCCCTCAGATTGAACACTTAAACGTCCCACAGCAAAATCTGCACATTTTCCTAACTTGGTGTCCTCTCCTCTAGGAAATCAGAGAATATTTCTTTCTCCCATGAAAAGTCAATTTATCTCATGTAAAGTATACCTCAGTGAAGCTGGGGGAAAAGTCCAACTTGGCTCTTTCCCTTTGCCTAGGACTTCAGTGTTGATCCCATCTCTCTGTTCCCTATATACACCACCTTTTTCTGTCTATTGGGTCCTTTCTGACACTGGAAAACATGCTCTGATACAGTATTTCCAGGCTTAATAAATACTAAATAGCTTCTCTTGATGCCCACATTTCTTCCGACTGCCGTTCTGTTTTCTTACACACGATGTGCTATCCTATATACCAGCCATGGCCAAATTTCACAGAGGAGCTGACCACATGACCTGTCTCCATGTCACCTCCTGCTCACGCTCACCTCAAACACTGCCACGTCTAAACTGATCTTTGACCTCTCCCCTTGAGCTCCTCTTTCCAAGGTCACCCAATATGTTTCTCTGTGCTCACATTTGGTTCTTTAGCCACAGTCAGCACAACTGCTAACTCTTCCTTTCTTGAACACTCTCCATTTTCTCATTCTGTAAGAACATTCTCTTGTGGTTCACATCCTCCTTTCTGACTCCACTTCCTCTTTAAAATGTCCCAGTGCTGGGAACCCTCCTAGCTCAGTATGCAGCCACTCTGTCATGAGTGAAGGGGCTGCAAGCCGGTCTCTTGGGTTGGTAAGTCACCTATGTCACTCTGGCATTTATGCTTTCAACCCAGATGAACATTTCATGTCTGTTCAGTGCCCTTTCGGATGCCTCTAACCTTGCCTATCCCAAGGGAAAGTACGGATCTGACTTCTCAGAACGGCTGACAAACTCCCTCTTCCCCATCTCTGTCACCACCATGGTCCTATCTGCTTGAGCCAGGAGCAGGGAACCCTTGACTCCTCTGTTTCTTTGGTCTCTAGCCAGTCCATCAGCAAAGACTGATGAGCCTCCATGCACAGCAGGCCTTATTTCCACGATTATCATCTCTCATCTGAACTCCAGCCACTGCTTCCTCGCTGCCCTCCCTCCCACCGCATTTGTGCAGCCTGTAACTGGTCCTCCACCAAGAACCATGAGTGACCCTCTTCCTGTGCTAATTGAAGAGTATCATTCCCATGTGTTTGCGATTTGGGGAGGGAGGTGGGGGTACATAGGCGGTGGGGAGATCTCAACCTCGCCAGTCTTTTTTGAGGCCTTTAACTTAACAAGCTCTTTTCCACCTGTGGCCTTGACCATTCCTTTCACTGTAATACTCTCCCTCCCAACTCCTTTCCCCACCCTCTATCCCATTTCCTCATTTACTAGCTTCCTCTTAGCTTTAAGGTCCTAGATTGACTTCACCTCTGCAGAAATGTCTTTATTGATTTCTCTCTCTAAACTTGGTCTCTCTCCTACTGTCCCAGGCTTTGGTCACTTCCCCCAGAGCAGGTATTACAATTTATTGTGGTCGTGACCATTTCTCTGCTTACAGTTTTCATCTCATTTTCCGTGGGGTCCATGACAAAGTCTGCTTTGTCCTAAGTGGACATTCGAGAAAGTGTTGAGTGGATAAATTCCCTGCTCCCTGCCCAAAAGGAGCCCCCTGCCTGGGCTCCTGGGCTCAATTAGCCAGGCATAAATTCAACTGATAGTGACATAAATTCAGCTGATTTACCCCTGTGATGCAACTTACATAAGATAAAGCTGATTTCTTTCTCATATGAAGAAGCCTGAGCAGGCAAGCTGAGGCGAGTGTGGTGAGTTCATGATGCCTTATCAATCTCAGGGCCACCTCAACTCTCACTTAATTGTACAAAGAAAATACAGAGTATAAAGCAGGAGCATCTCCCAGCTGAGTTGGCTCCCCTTGAAGAACATTCTGGAAATCCCACAGAACACTTCCACTCGTAGCTCATGGGCTACAACTTAAGCACATGGTCAAGTTAGCTGCAAGTGTGGTGGGAATTTTATTTTTATTTTGTGGAAGCCATGTGCGCTGGTGACAGCTGGGTTCTGATAGTAAGGAAGAAAAAGGGAAATGAGTTTCTAATTATGATGGAGGGTTTTTACCACATGGCTAATTGGAGGAGTGTTCCAGGGTAGACTGGCCAAAGGAGTAGCCCAGTGTTAGGCAGGCCTGGACTTTCTGCTGCCTGGGGCCTGACATCTGTTTCCACTTGCAGTCATTATATCCTCACTACCATGCAAAGACACAAGCATCTATGTTGAAGGAAAAGGCAGCCTGATATACTTGGGAATCATGAACACAGATCTCTGTTTGTTCTGTGCAGAAATTGAGGGCCAGCCTACCTTGCAGCTTAAGGTGAGTGGTTGTGCAGCTAATGAAACAGAGTGCTATCTCATGAGTACTATGAGACAGACTTTTTATTTCATTTATTGTGTTGCTGAATAAAAATAACATTGTTTCAACCTTAGATTATTCAGTGTAAGGAAGTCTGACTTGGCTGATCCCCAAATCAGTACATGCTACCTCTGGAATGGTTGTAACACTAATTCTCCTCTCAGAGTACCCTCTGAACACTGGAGAGGACTCCCGCAAGATGGGTGCTTCAGAAAGCCCGGGACTGGCGGTTTCTCTACTCCCCATCCTCTTTAACTGCCTTCCAGAAATCCTCTGAGATGTTGGGCTGCTCCCATGTAAGCAAAGGCCACTGTACGCAGAGGTTTCAAGGGGAGAATGTTAGTCTGGATCATGTGGACTTCACACCTGTGGTCCCTGCACTGAAAGCAGCATTAGGGGTCATGATGGATGCTGCAAAGTGCACACCCACTGGAGACTGGGAATCTCATGAGCCTGGCCCAGACCTGCAGATGGGTGCCTAACAGGAGCACCTACGAGATAGTTAACCCCGCTCTGTTCTCAAGGAAGATGGTGTTGTCTCAAAGAATAAGAAGCACCTGGTTTTGGGAACCAGCGTGTTGCCTATCCTGACACCTGGCATCCTCCTCTTGTCCCTCCCTTTGGGGAAAGCAGTCACTCCCAAGGCTGAGTTAGTTTAGCTCCCTCCTCCCAGTAATCCTGTCTAATAGGCCTCTTTCCTGCTCCTAGGAGAAAGAGATAATGGACCTGTACAGGGAGAATGAAGCACAGGTGCCCTTTCTCTTTCTGCACAGCATAGAGGGCTCCACCTCCACCTTCCAGTCGGTCGCCTACCCCAGCTGGTTCATAGCCACTTCCTCTGAGGCGGGACAGCCTGTCATCCTCACCAAGGAGAGAGGCAAAACTTACAACACCAACTTCTATTTCAGTTCTGAGATTGGATTTCAGTAAATCCCGCCTGGGTTCAGGGTGGTCGATTCCAGGACAGAGGATCGAGCAGTCAGAGAACTTTCTAGGTCATCGTAAGAGACCACCAAGCACTGATGCTCAGCACCCAAAACCACCTCCTCTAGACATGCACTGGCATACCATGCCCGACCCTTGAGTGTCACCCCAGTATGGAACCTGAGAGTCACTTTTCATTCTTTCCTGATCTTGTCCCACCATCCACTTAGCAGCCCAGTCCAATTAAGCCAATATCTCAAATGTTCCTCCTGACAACCCATGGCCCAGAGATGAGATTTCATGTAACTCTTTCAATAAAAATGTTTCTTATTAATTGTATGCATGTTCATTATAAATATTGTAATATGTACTCCCAATGATAAATCTAAAGGGTAAGATAAATGCAAAATATAATTTTACATGTCAATAATCATGATGAATTTTTAATATCATTAGTTAAAATTTGACACATAATATATACTTTAGTTAAGATTAATTGTTTAACAATATGAATGCAGATCAATCCATGTTTCAAAGAATCACATATCAGTTTGAATTTTTTTTCAGGCAACTTCTTGGGACTCATTGTATTATCCTTGTTTTTACTTTCTGAAGTGGCTGGCAGTAGGAGGGCCACTATGAGATTTTCTTGTATTATTTATATTTTTTTGAATTTTAGTAGAACCTTCGACATTTATGGGGATGCTTTTAAGCCCATTGTGCACTTTGTGAGGGTTACTTCAGTTGAAGCCTATAATAGAATCTACAGATGCACTTCACCAATCACATATGAACCTGAGTGTGAGCATGACAGGCTCTTCCCTCAGGAAACCTTGCCCTTCTTTGCATGTGACAAGTGGGATTGTCGGGTTTTGCAATGGGTACCTATTGCTAACTAAGTTCAATTTCTTAGCCAAGCATAATCTGTTCCAAGGCCTATCCTTCTGGCCTTACCATCTGTTGCTTCACTGCCCATGAATCTTTGGAATAACACCTTGAACCTCACCTTACACCCTGTTAGCCTACCTTTTTCTCAGTCATTGCTGTGCTTTGAGAACTTGTAACCTGACAGCATGTCGTCTCGGCTGCACCAACCATCTCTCCCTGCTCTGGGGCACCTAGGACATCTGGATGAGGACACTTGCAGGGACCTGCTTGGCACTCACACATGCACAAGAGCTGCTCCAGAGGAAACCTTCACCAATGGGGGATGGGAGTGGGTGCAGAAATTCTACCTCTTCGATCACTTGGGTGGGTAATTCTGAGATGCATTCTATCTACATGATCCTCAGAGAGTCCCAGCAGGACTGCGTCATAGTTTCCCATGTCAGTCTAAGCCCAAGGACACACCCTTGCATTGGCTTCCCTGCTTCAATTCCCCCAGCTCCCACTCCTGTTCCCTTGGATCACTTCTCATCAATTTGCAGGCAAACCCTTTTCTCAGGCTCTGCTTTCTGGTGTAAATCTAGGCTGAGACAGATTCAATCAAAGTGACTTCTTTTCTCTACCAGCTATTTGGAGCACATTGGCTTTCTTCCCTCCACACCTTCTCTCATGCAAACATCTCAAACACTTTCATCCCTGTGTATCTCACCTACTCCTGTCTCTCACATCCTACATCAGTCTGAAGTGTTTAGAGGCCTCTCCTCATCTCCCCAGCACATGCAACATCTTATTTTTTTTGAAGTCCATACCATTTTGCTTTAACATGCAATATTTCTTTTGCTAGACTTGGCCCCAGAGCTTCTCCCCCTTGTCTTGGCCCCCTTGCTCTCTTCCTTTCAACCAAATTCTAGGTACATAGAGAGCAGAGATTGTATCTTCCAAGTCTCTTTACCCCCTGTAGGTGCCAACTATTACCTCTTAAGTAACAGTTTCTCCAAAAATATTGTAAGTACATTCTTTGTTTTCAACAGATTGACAATCTACCCTTCTGTGTGGCTTTTTCAATTTACATTCCCAACAATATGTTTATCCTTCTCTGCCCAAAGCTTACTTTTAAATTAAAAATCATTGTTCATCCAATGTGTAGAGAATAATATCTTGTTGTTATTTTAATGTGTTTGACTCTGATTACCAGTAGGCCATTCACTACTCAGTACATTCCAGTCTCAGCATCTAACTTCGCCAAAACCTTTCTTTTGAGCACCGCCACTGACGTCTCTTCTGCCAAAGCCAGTGGACACTCTGCTGCCCTCACCGTAATCAGGGTTGGACATGGCCTGCTCCCCTTCCTCATTCTTACACTCACACTCAGCGGCTCTGTGGCCAGTCATCCCTTCTTTTCCCCAACCTGGGTGGCTTTTCCCTCTCATTCTTCTTCTCTGGGTCCTCCTCATGTGACTTCAAAGGTTGAAGTTCCTCCGGGCTCATCTTCAAGTCCTCTTCTCCTCTATGCTGTCTCCCCGGATGACATTACTAGATCTCATGAATGAAACACAGTCCAGATGGCTGGTGACAGTTTGATCTGATCCAAGGCTCTTGTCGGAACACCAGTTTGTATTGTTTCAGAGTGTGCAGATTTAATATGTCTTAAGTGCCCTTGACCCTTGCCAGACATACCCAATTCCCACACCCAGTTACTCAACACAGAAACTTAGGACTCACCTTTGATTCCTCCTTTCCTGAAGCCCTACATCCAACCCATCAAGTCTATCTCCAAAGATGTTTACCTTCAAAATATACCTCAACTCCACCCATCTCTCTCCAATGTCCCTGCCACTCACCACTGCATGTACAACAACCACCATCACTCACCAGTCTGTAAGTCAGCATCCTGGCTGGTGCCTCCATCCATGCCTCCAGCTCTCTGTTAAATCCATTTCCATGAGTCAGCCAGGATTATCTCCATACGGGGAAACTCAACTGTGTCATTCTAATGTTTAGCCGCCTCCAATGCTTCCATTTGCACTGAGAAGGAAATGCAAATTCCCTATCTCTGCCTCCAACACCTGTTCCAGCTCTTACTTTCCCTCCACTGCTATCTTCAGCCATGCTAATCCATCAGTCTCTTGAACATTCCAAGTTCTTTATAACCCCAGAACCTTTGCATATGCCATGCTCATGCACATTCCTGTTACCTGTATTAGTTTCTCTTCATTACTTGCCTTTCTGGATTCTTCAAGTGACTTCTGCATATGTCACCTCCTCAAGAGGTCGTCCATGCAGCTGTCCCCTCTCTGCACTCTGACTTGTGATCTTTAACAACCTTTATTTCTGTGGACTCTCAGCTTCATCTCCTCTACTCAGGAAGAATGCTGGGCCCTGCCTGGTTTTCTCTTCCAAAGGATCACTGTCCTCTCCTGGCTGATTCCCAGTTCTTCCAACCCATTGTTTCACAGGCTTTATCTTTTTACTCTTGTAGATTCAGGTAGGAAATTGAATTGGTTCTTGTTACCACATCTTTCTGGAAGCAGATACAGGAGTCTCAGATTGACTTCTGGGTGATCCACTACAAGCCAGGCTTTCGATGTGCCTGGTGAACTCGTCTTCTCAGGACTTGACTGTGTGGTTGCAGAGATAACTCACATGGATGAAGGCCTTACCAGAAATACCAGAGCAAAGTTAGGATACAGGGGATAATTCCAACTGATGTTCATAGCACAATATAGCTTTCTGGTCTAATACACTTAAAGCCCATAAAATTGGTCCCAAGTTAGGTACTGTAGAATATAACATGCTGAATAACAAACATGAATTAATTTTTTGAATATGTATATGAAATTTAAGTTAACCTATTAGAAGAATAAAATGGAACTGTATGCCTCTGACACTTAGCAGAAAATTAAGTGAAACTCCTCAAAAAGAGAGAGGGAGAGCGTGAATAAATCAAACAAAAAGCATAAATGGAGCAAAACCAAAATTATGGGAGGCAGAAAACCTAATCTAAAAGGACAAAATAAGCCCAAATATGTTAGTAATCCCAATAAAAGAAAATGGATTAAATTTATTAGTCAAAGTGGGACACTTTTCAAAAGCACATGTAAAGACAGACTGTTAATACTTACACTGGAACAACAGGAGTAATCCTAAACTCTTCCCAACAAACTGGGACATGATAAAAAGCAGACAGTGGTTGGTAGGGGCTGGGGGTGGAGGTGGAGGCCAGGTGTGGCTGTAAAGTGGGAGTGTGACAACGGAATCGTTCTGTTTCTAGATTGCATGTTGTTGTGCAAAACTATAGTTGGAGAATTCAACGCTCCTTTCTCCATCATTGCTAGAAAAAGTAGACAGAAAATCAGGTATAAGAGACCTGAAAAACACTGTCAACTGAGGAGACCTGTTTGACATTTACAGGACAGCCTACCCCAGACAGCAGAATATACTTTCTTTTTCAGTGCACACAGAATAGTCACCAAGGTAAGTCATATTCTGAGCTGTAAAACATATCTCAATAAATGTAAAAGAATGGAGATTACACAATGTGTATTCTCAGACCGCACCTGAATTAATTAGAAATCAATAACACTTCAAAGCTCACTACAAAGGTGAAGTAATCAAAATGGTGTGATACTGTCATAAACAGAGACACACAGGCCAGTGGAATGGAATGCAGAGCCCAGAAATCAACCCACACATATGGTCCCATGATTTTCACAAGAGCGCCATTCAATGGAAAAGGACAGCCTATTCCACAAATGGTGTTGGGAAAACTAGCTATCAACATGCAAAAGAATAAAATTGGACCCTTATCTAACTAACACCATACACAAAAATTAACTGAACATGGATCAAAGACCAGAATGTAAGTGCTACCCAATAAAACTCTTAGAAGAAGACCTAGGGGAAGAGCTTCATGTCACGGAGTTTGGCAAGGATTTCTTCGATATGACACAAAAGGACAAAAAAAGGAAAACATAAATGGGGCTACATCAAAGGACAGTGTTAAATGTCCTTTAAGTGAAAGAATGAAAAGCCTTCCAATAATTGGGAATCATATATCTGGTAAGATGTTAATATCCAGAATATATAAAGAACTCCAACAACTCAACAACAACAAAACAAAGAACTCAATTCAAAGACAGGCAAAGGACTTGAACAGTCCTTTGAATTTCTCCAAAGAAGACATACAAATGGCCAATAAGAACTTGAAAAGATGCTCAACACACTAGTCATTAGGGAAATGCAAATCAAAACCACAATGAGAGACCATCTCACACTTGTCAGAGTGGGGATTAAAAACAACAACAAAAAAGCGTTGGTGAGAATGTGGAGAAATTTGGACCCTTGTGCATGGTTAGTGGGGTTGTAAAATGCAGCCACTATGGAAAACAGTTGTGATGGTTCTTCAAAATATTAAATGTAGAATTACTATACAATCCAGCAACCCCAGTTCTGGGTATATACCCAAAAAGATTGAAAGCAGGGACTTAAACAGGTATTTAAACCCCTATGTTGATAGCAGCATGATTCACAACAGCCACAAGGTGGAGGCAACTGAAGTATCCATTGATAGATAAAAGGAAAAATAAGGTATGGTCTATCCATACAATGAATATTATTCAGCCTTATAAAGGCAGGAAATTCTCATACATGTTACAACATGGGTGAGGACATTTTGTTAAGTGAAATAAGCCAGTGGCAAAAAAATTATGCTGTATTATTCTACTTATATGAGGTACTTATAGAGTAGTCAAATTCAGAGACAGATGTAGAATGGTGGGTGCTGGGGGCTGGGGAAGAGGGATGAGCAGTTATTTTTTAATGGGCTCAGAGTTTCTGTTTTGCAAGATAAAGGTTCTGGAGGTGGATGGTGGTGGTGGCTGCACAACAATGTGAATGTACTTAACACCACCAAACTCTATTGTGTGTTACCACAGTTAAATATAAAAATAATAAAAAATTAGAAAAGACATATGTACTAACACCTATGTAATTATTATTATCAAACACACATACACACACAAGATATTAATTAGAAAGGAAAAAAAAACAGTCCTCATTCCCGAGGAGCTCATGGAAAGGGATGATTCCACCCCACTGGTACCCACGTCGCCGACAGCAGAAGGAAGGCTGGGCCTCCTCTGGGGGAGCCTGTGCAGCTCTCCTTGCCCTGAGTGGTTCTGCTGTGGGGGCTCACTGCTCCAATTCCTTTGTGGAAAGAGGCAGGCAAACAGGAGGAAACACTTCACGGATGGTCAGGTAGATGTTTGCCAGACGGGCATGCAGTGTGCCCACCCCATTCAGCCTGGCTGAGAGCGCCCTCTCTGTTGGGCTCATAGCTGTGCACTCAGAGCCTGTGCTCTGGCCAGGAAGCAGGGGCAGTAGAACCAGACCAGCCTCAGACCATTAGGGTCATTTGGGATATCATGCTCCAGAATCTGGCCTGACTCCTACCTTGAGGTTCAGCAGTGGCCAAACCACATAACCCCAGGAGGTGAGTAAGTCCTTGGGCGCTGGAGGCCTCTGAGGTACAGCTGAAGGAGATTCCTGGATCTTTTCTGGAGGGTCTCTCTCACCTGGATCCGAAGTGAGGCGGTTACCAGTGGCTCTGGCCCTGCCCTTGGTGACTCAGTCTGGAGAAATCGTCTGTGGGTGTGACATACAGAGCCTCACCCACCCCATGGGTTGCACAGCTCCCCATCCCAGCTTATAGAACTAGCCCTCCCCTATCCCCCATCCCAGAAGGTGCCATAGTACGGAGCAAACCCATCTCTGGCTGAGCCCCCAGCCACAGGGCCCTGACCCACAGATTCTCTGTAATTTCACAAGGATTCCATGTTTCTCAAAAGTTCTATAAGCGAAGTGGCACCTGCCCTCTGCTGCTCCCCACAGTGACTCAACCATGTGGTTGGAGTTGGGGTAGAAAGTCCGTGTCTACTCACAGCTCTGTGGAGGCCACGTGTCTGTGCATTATGGCCATCTCTCCCATGCCGGGTGTTTTACACCAACAAAGTCACCACAGGGAGTGGGGAAGCCTCTGTCCTGAGGTGGGCCACACTCTATCTTGGTGGAGCCTTTGTCTCTGGACCAACTCTGTTGGTTTCCACGGTCTTTCCTGAAGCCTGTTCTTCTCAAGAAACCATTGGTCCTTCCTGCACACAGGCTCCTGGCAGAGAGATCACCAGCCGCCACTCTACTGCTGGAACCTGTAATTTTTATGTGATGTATTGGCTCACAATGGGGAGTGGGGAGGTCAGTGTGTAATTTAACTGCCAGGGCATCAATACAGGTCCATCCCTTACTAGTTTGTACCTTGAGTGACTTACCCTCTCCAAGTCTCATTTTGGCCTGTCAGTGAGATGGGAGGAGAATAGCACTTACCACACAGGACTGTGGTGCAAGGTTGGTACCACTTCTGAGACAGTGAATGTGCAGCACATGCTGACCTTTCTTGTAAGCACAATAACTTGAAAACGCCACAGCATACGCTGCAGCCATCCAGCCAGGCTGGGCCGGCCTCCTCCCTCTCAGCGTCAGGTGAGACAAGTTAGGAAGGGTTCATCCTGCACCGGCCTTGGATTTAGGTCAGTGTAAACCTGGCCTCTGCCACATTCTCGGTGTCCTCTTGACACACTGGGACGAGTGCAGGAGGAAGAGACACACGGAGGGCAGGGAGCCAGTGTCGCTTTGTGCTAAGTGCCGACTCTGCTCTTTACAGACTCTGACTCATCTCATCCTCCTGACAGCCCCGCGAGGGGGACATGACTGTCCTCTCTACAGAGAAACAAAAACAAGGCATGATAAATCATCAAGTTAGAGAGATGGAGCAAGTTTCCCAGGCCACGCAGCTGACGGCGACGGCAATGACGGCATAGCTGACATGTGAGCCCTGACTGCATGCCGTGCACTGCTCCTTCACAGGTGTTGACTCATGTCAGCTTAGCAATGGCTCCTGAGGAAGGACTGTTTTTACCCCGCTGTGTAATGACTACAAAATGCAGAGAGCCTAAATAACTTGACCAAAGGCACATGCTAATAAGTGACAGATTTAGAACTTGAATCAAAACAGTTTTGACTAGTGTTCAGCAAACTTTTTCTTTAAAGGGCCGTTTCTATCACAAATATCAGCTGTGCTGTTGTGGCGCTGATGCAGCCACACACCGTGGAAGCAAATGAGCACAGCTGTGTTCCAATGAAACTTCATTTGTACAAGAGACAGTGGGCCCATTGTAACCTACAGGCCACAGAGCGTCTACCCGTGCTCTTAATTCTACATTAAGAGGATGAGGACCCAGAAGCATCAAAGCTGTCAGAGAAATAAAATCATAATTGTGAACAAAATGTTGACAATTCTCTGGCCTTGTCAATGTGATACAGCCTACAGTACACTCTGCTGCTGCAACATGACTTCGGAAGACAGACTGTGTACCAGGCACCACCTTCCATGCTCGGAATACACCAACGAACAGAATCGACTGGACACACCTCCCCATGAGCTTATCTTCCAGCAGGGCTGGCGGGGGAGCTGGTGAGTAATGTTTATCACAAATACACACAGCACACAGCTGAGTTATACAATATGCTAATAAGTGCTGAGAGGCGGAGAGAAGTAGATCACAGTAAGGGGTGTGGGAGCAGGGAGAGGCATGGGATGGTGATGCAGGTCTCAGTGAGAAGGTGACATTTTAGCCAAGACTCTAAGGAGGTAAGAAGGGAGCATTGCAGGTATCTTGGCAAAGAGCTTTCCGGGCAGAAGGGACAGCCAGTGCAAAGGCCCTGGGGTGAGAGCAAGAGGCCTTTGTGGTCTGAGAGCACTGCACAGGTGGTGAAAGAATGAGGCCAAGAGCTAACGAGAGCCTAATTTGGGGGGGCCTCGAAGCAGGGTGAAGACGTGCCTTCTGCTTGGAGCAAAGGGGTGATGCAGTCTGACTCAGGTTGTGAAAGGATCACTCTGACTGCTGTGCTGTGCCTCAGGGTCAGTAGCTTCAACTTAGGTTTCCTGGATTTGGTCCTGACTCTAATACTAATTACTGGTCTTCCTAATAACAGGCAACATAATTAATCATTCTATGCTAGGTTTCCATATCCATGAAACAGATAATAATAATAATAATATTTACCCCACCAAGCAGTTATAAGCATAAAATCAGAAAATTCAGGCAAACCACTAAACAGAGTTCTAGGGACATAGTGAACACCACATGAATACTAGTTATGCTAAGTATTATTAAATTTACCTTTCTAACAAAAATGACTATTTTTCTATCATGAGCTGTTTGTGAACATGTGCCTTTACATGACACAGGTGTGGACCTGTGGGCTGTGTGAGTCCTCACCTCCACGGTGACAGCAGGTGCCACCTCACCTCCAGGCCCCGCCACTCATGAAGGGTGGTAAGAGGCCACTGTGGGGAAATTACCCTCTGCAGGCTGGGACAGCTTCTGGCACCTCCACAGTCACACAGACATCCCATGAGAAACTGAGATGTCTCCCAGGAAGGGAGCGTCCCCACGGAAGGCTGTGGGGAATGGGAAAGCAACCGGAGGAGAAAGTGCCAGTAGTGGTGACCAGGTGTGCTGGTTCCCATTTGCTGTGTAACAAATATCCCAGACCTTAGCAGCTCAAAAAACGGCAAACCTGTATTGTTTCATGGGTTCTCAGAGTCAAGCACCACAGAAGGGACATCAGCTGGGGGTCCGACTCGGAGTGGCTCATGAAGCAGCAGATGTCAGTCAGGGGGGCACCATCTGAGGTTTGACTAGGGCTGGGCAGGGGACAGGTTCTGTGTCTGTTGCTCCCTCACACGCTGTTGGAAGAGGCCGCAGTTCCTGCCCGTGTGCACCTCTCTGCAGGCTGCCTCACTGTCCTGAGGACATGGCAACCGGCTTTCCCTGAGTGAGTGATCCCAGAACGATGTAGCAGGAGGCTACAGTGCCTTTTAGGATCTGGCCTCAGAAGTGGTACCCTGGCTCCTCTACCACATGGCATGTTCTTCAGAAGCAAGTCACTAAGTTCAGCTTATGTTCAAGGAAAGGAACTCAAGCTGAACCTCTTGTAGGTCAAGTATCCAAGAATTGGTGGACATATTTTAAAACCACCACACAGGGTGTGTGAGTTTGGGGCAAAATAACATTGTCTTTAGGTAGTGCCAGCTTAATTTTCAGAAAGTTTAAAACACGACTCTCATGCAAACACATAATGAGCATGTGTAAAGGTTTGTGATTATTAATAAATGAGGAAGCAGCAGAATGATAAAGTTGATTTAAAAGAAAAGTCAGGAACAGAGGATGAAATGTGGAACAGTTTGGCTGACTTAGATTTTTAAAAAACTGCTTAATGAATTGCAAGGCAATAAAAGGCACCCTTTGGTGCTGTCTTTTCTGTAAGGCAAATTACCTTATTTTTACCAAATTACTTGCAAATTCATTTGCAAATTGCCAATCTTCTTTTAGTTCAAGTCTGGCTTCACAGAGTCCGGTGTCTAACACGGAGTATTGGTAAGTCGGACGAAGGTATGTCCCCTGGTGAACGGAGTGATTTCTGGTGGGCTGTCTGGCAGTGCTCCAGCGACACTTTGGGCACACGCAGTGACCACTTTGTCATAGTTTCAAGTTTGGAGAACTTTTCTTAACAGGGGTTTGTTTTATCTTTCTCATTTTCACCTCCTTAGCTCACCCATTTGTCCATATTTGCCTACACTGAAGTGCATTGCAGTGTAGACAGCTCAGGCAGAGGCCTGCCCAGCACCCTCAAGGAGCTCGCTGGTCTGGGTGGGGTGGGGGGGGGAGAGGGGCAGGGAGGGCAGAGGCATGCACCAGCATCTTTCTTTAATAGGCAGAAGGAAGAAAGTTTTGTGAAGCTGCAGGTTCACTGGGATCAGGGGCTCTGAGAGGGCAGCCTGTACACATGGCATTTTACCTTTCTAGGTAAAATAATATCCACTTCTCCAAAGTCATTTTGCAAATAAGAGCCTGTTTCCTTAAAGTCACTTTGCCTATAGACCAACTCCTTCAGGAATTTCTTTCTGTTTGTTTTTGTTTTTGTTTTTGCAACTATTTCAGTGTTATTTTTATTTGATCAATTTATGGTTATTTTAATAATTTTGTAATAAAATAACCTCCACACCTTTAATTTTTCTGAAGGTGTTCATCACATTAATAGCATTATGTGAAAAATAGAAGACTGTTTTCTATCTTTTGAACAACTTGATATTTTATTTATTCTTGAGCACTTTAAGGCTCATTTAGGCCAAAAGCCTGAACACAATTTTCAAAAAATATATGTCTTAACAGTAAATGGTTATCAGTGGTACTCAAGACATAATTAAATTTCATTATTATGCTTGGACACTTACCTTTCTTTCAGCTCAGTCACGGAGAGTGTGTGGGTGTATTAGCACTGAGTCACTACACAGTCACATAGGGTTTTACCATTTAGGAATGAAGAAAGATCAATCATAGAGAGCATGAGCGAGATTTTATTTCTTACAGAAATCATTAGACACATGAGCCAAGATGTTGACACAAAGAGGCCTGTCACAACATCACTTTCAACAGCAAATAATAATAATAGCAATATAAAGGACTGCTAAGAATTGATTACTACAAATAAATGATGTTGCTCCTATGCGGTGAAATACTAAACAGCTATTGAATGTGATGACATGGTGATCTATATTTGGTATGGGAAGATACTGTGCTGCTTGGTCCATGCGCAGCTGGCTGAAGAGAGTGTAGTCCTACAACCAGTCGTGTGAAAGTCATGCGTAGTATGTCCACGTGCAGAGGAAAAGCTGGGCTTATGGGTTTTCCGATGGGGCTATAGTAGTGAAGACAAATTTTCTTCTTTGCCAATCCGGGTTTTCAAGTTTTTCTACAGTGACTATGCACGCTAAATGTCCTGTAAGCAGGAGGAAGCAGGAGAGCCCCACCTCTAGGAACTTCCACAGGCCTGAGGGATTGGGGAAGGAGGGAAGGAAAGAAGGAAGGATGGAGAGAGGGAGGAAGGAAGGTGCTGGTTCTAAAGCCTACTTTCTGAGCTGCTGTCTGCACTGACACCTCTGGGTTTGGAGGGACCTGAGGTTCAGGAACCAAGTGCTCAGGAAGGGCTCGGAAACCCCAGGATGTTTTCAGAATTTAGGAGGAAGACGGCTTCCAGAACCTTCCTTCCCTGGGAGAGATAGGGTGGTGTGAGGTCACCGTGGGAAACCCTGCTCCTCCCGTCTGCGGGAGTTTCAGGCCTCTCCCTAGCATGTTATTAAAGGGCCCAGGCGTCCTTGTGCTCATCCTTGCAGGAGCAGCTGGCAGACACGGTAGGCTCCACCAGGAGAAAGGAATGGTCTCAGGTGTCCTTGGGGAGCTAGTTTCATTCTCCCCAGCAGGACTGGGGTTCTCTCCTGTCCCCAGACCTAGGACCCCCAGCTCTGTGGGGGCTGTTCTCATGCTGGGGAGTTGGGAGGCTGCCTGCTACCCAGGTCCCCGCCAGCTCAACTCTCTCTCCACCTAACACCTGTTACTTCACAACAGGACAGTCCACACACTGAAGGTCAGAATGGTTCTGAGTGGGGCCCTGTGCTTCCGGTGAGTATCTGAGCCTCCAAGTTGGCCATGTTCTGGGAGGGAAGTGAGTGCCAGGTGCATCTGTTGTCCAGCCTTGTCCAGGAGGGCAGGACCTGGGCCAACTGAGCTGCAGCTCCCCAGTTCAGGTGGGCAGGTGGGCAATTGTGAACAGCTGCTAGCTGCCCTAAGAGAAATTCTTCAGCCTCTTCAGTCAGGCGGCCACCTCATGGGGGCTCCTCCATGTGAAGACAGACAGGTGAGTCACCTGTGTGGAGCTGCAGCCTCGTGTGTCCAAATTGAGAGTGGAAGTCAGGAGACGTCTGTTACACCTACTGTGGTGACCTGGCATCGCTGGCCCCTCTGCTCCACTGCTCCCTGCTGCCCTTTGGGACAATACAACAGCATAAAATTACTTGTCAGCCAGTTTGTCTGCCCTTGGGTGTGTGCTGACCAGGCACTCGGGTGTGCTCTGGACATCACAGCCACAGACGGCACTCGTTCTTGCTCTCGCTGAACTCAGAGCCTAGGCAGCCCACCCCAAAGTGTGCTCTGTGGAACCCCAGTCCTACAAGCTTCTTTATTAACACAGTGGGGCTCCCTGATAAAGTAAATGTGGGAAATATTGCTGTTTATGTCTCCTCATATGTGAAAGCAGGTTAGGAGTTCTGAAGTTGAGATTTGTCTACATTTAGCCAACATGGAACTAATTTGTACACAGCATACTTTTTTCCACGTAACATCCGGGAAAACCCACTGTAGGATACACCATCACCTCACAGGATGCCAGAGAATCAGCTGTGCTCACACGTGAGAAATACATTTGAAAGTCAGAGGAAAACACTTTAAATTTAAAGAAATTCTTAATTTAGCAGGGAATATGTGGCCCAGCAAAAGTAAAAGCCCCTGGATGTCTTCAGTAATGACTGAAGAATTGGATGTTAATCTGGACAAGGCCTGGGCGTTGGCTAACTCACTGTCTTAGCTTAGTGATGGGCACACCTGAGCCAAGAGGGGGTGCTTGTCCTTTGTGACCCAGCAGCAGTGGGGAAGAGCAGGATGAGGACCCAGGACTCTGACTTTCCAACATAACACACGAGGGACTGCTCGGTGTAGAGAAGATTAAAGAGGGTGAAGGACAGAATCCTTGACCTGTGGGGGGTGGTCTGTGGGGTCATCCCCTGGTTGGACATGAACCCAGTGGGGTTGGGAAAAGGTTGTGCCATTCCTTCAGCACAGTGGGCAGACGGGGAAATGGTGCCTGGGATGGGGGGACTCTGGAGCCGGGCCAATCTGGACACACACCCACCCTTCCCTGACTGAGTGTCATTGTCCTGATGTTCCAGAATGAAGGATGCAGCATTGAAGGTACTTTATGTGCACAATAACCAGCTTCTGGCCGGTGGGATGCATGCAGGGAAGGTCATGAAAGGTGGGTGCCAAACAGGACCCTTCTTCCTTAGGGCTCTGTGCTCTCTAAGGGGCTGGGAGGACTTAGAACAGCCATGTAAGACCCAACCTGACACAGTGGCCAGGGTACCCTGAAACCAGGCTCTGAGCAAGGACAAAAAATGCTACACCTTCCAGCAAAGTGAGACACATGCCCCAGTACCACCTGGTGCCTCTGTGCAGAGGTGAGAATGTTTCCCAAGAAGAATGCTTTGTTCTTCCCTCACAGGTGGACCTGGGTCTCACATTCCTTTTCCTGGGAGCCAGTGCTAGAGAGAAGTAATCAGGCTCTCTCTGTCTTTATTCCCATTTTGGGGTCCCTTCTGCTCTTGGAGATCCCTGGTCACTCAAGAGTAGGAGCCGGTAGCACCATGTGGCCTGTTGTTTACTCAGTATGCAACAGATACTGCGAGCAGCAGGCCCTTCTCTCTAAACCATCATGCACCTGCCCACCTGCCACATGTTCACCAGGCGCTGGGGCCAGGCAGACCCTCTGCGAGGATGTGTGTGTGCGCGTGTGCATATGCGTGCATATATCTATTGTGTGTGCGTGTGCACATGCATGTGTGTGTGGGTGGCACAGAGAGGACTGAGACCTTCTCCTATTCTTGGGAATCTCACAAGGGATAGAAAAATGCCCACAAAACTTTGAAGAGTCCAGAGGGCCTAAGGGTATTGAAGGAGGAGGTCCAATGTCCTGTGGGGGTTGTAGAAGACTTGAAGATTTAATCCTGAGCAAGAGGGTGGGCGTGGGGGTGGGAGGTGGTACAATGTGCTAGTGCCTCGATGTCTTTTGGGCCAGTTAGCAGGAGAGCACCCTTCTCCACATGACAGCTGCTGAGACCTGAGGACAGTGTGCCTCACAGAGACCTGCTTCCTAAAGTCCATGGGGGAGGGGGAGGACAGGCAGTCAAGGCCCCTGAATCTGGCTTCCTTGGTCTAGGTGAGGAAATCAGTGTTGTCCCCAATCGGTTTCTGGACGTCAGCCTTTCTCCAGTCATCCTGGGCGTCCAGGGAGGGAGTCAGTGCCTGTCATGTGGGACAGGGCAGGAACCGACTCTGAAACTGGAGGTGAGTCCTGTGGGGCATCACCTGGCTTCACTGGGCAGCAGACACTGGACCCCTGGGGTCCACTGCTGCTCTGTGTCCCATGTGCTCAGCCCTGGCCCCCTGGCCAGCCCACTCATCCCCTCACTGCCATGCCCTTTGCTCACAGCCAGTGGACATTATGGAGCTCTACTGCCACAAGGAATCCAAGAGCTTCACCTTCTACAGACGAGACACGGGGCTCACCTCCAGCTTTGAGTCGGCTGCCTTCCCGGGCTGGTTCCTCTGCACTGTGCCTGAAGCTGACCAGCCTCTCAGACTCACCCAGCTCCAGGGAGACGACAGTGGGGACAACCCCATCACGGACTTCTACTTCCAGCAATGTGACTAGGGCAAGGCACCCTTCAGGGCCTTACGGACAGAGCTGGCCGGGGCAAGTGGAGAAGGAGGAGGCTCAGGTGACCACCCCACCTCTGTTCTTGGGCCCCCACCTGACTGGCTGGGCACGTAGCCACTCTCCCTTCTCCTGGTTCCCAGTTTGGGTAAATTCTGCTGAAGATTGGGGCTTAGTTTACAACTTCTTCCCATGCTGGCTGGTACTACTGATATGGAGCCCTGCAAACATGACACCAGGGGAGTGGTGGAAATCTTTCAGGCTTTGTGGTGACTTGCCCAGTGCCCCTGAACCCCGCAGGCCAGCCCTATCCCAGGTTGAGCCTATTTAGAGCCATTGGCTGCTCACATGGTGTCCCATCACCACCCCTATGCAGGAGATGGAGGGGGCCAAAGAGTTAGAGACCCCAGTCCCAGCCCCTTTCCCCTTCCCTTTAATTCAGCTGCCACCCTGTGTGCCTCTTCCCTCCCCCCCCTCGAGCTATCCCCATGGGCAGGGTAGGGTGGTGCTGGAAATGGAAATGGCTCCAGCCCAGAAGATCGAGGATGGGCAGGCATGTTATCCCTTTTGCAACCCAGATACAATTAAAATCCAAGATGCTGGTGTTTATTCATATGGCATTGATGCTCACGACATATTAAGTAAAAAGAGCAAGTTACAAAGTGGCATATCTGTAACTCTGTTTTAATTAAAAAATACTTATTTAATTAAAAAATAGAGAAAAATGTCTGAGTTTAATTTTAGCAATGTTGGTGTGCTGGTATTATACGTGAGTTTCTTTTCAATTTTTTTTTATTTATTTGTGTATTCTAATTATTCTGTGCTGAAGATGGATTACTAGTGTCATAATGAGAAGAATTAATCTCGAGGTGAGCAGACCAGACATCATTTCTGGTTGCCCTCAGCTCCCACGTCCCCGTACTGAGATTTGAGTCGACTGCATCCTGCTGCTTTGGGTGGCAGCAGCAGGGGTCAGGCCTCAGCAGAGCTGCCAAGGAGGAGGTTCATGGTAGGTTCCTGTGGCTGGAGTTTCCTGGGGAGGGAATTCACAGAAAGAAAGCCCGCACTTTGAGCTGGAGTGGTCAGGTCTCCGAGATTTCAGGGTGTGGGATTCAGCCTCCAACGGTCTCCTGTGTTGGTTGAGTAATGTCCCCATAATTTCATGTCCTTCTGGGAGCCTCGGACTATGACCTTATTTGGAGACAGGGCCTTTGCAGGTGCAATTCGTTGAGGTCACGCTGTGTTGGGGTGGGCCCTACATCCAGTACACCTGGTGTCCCAGTCAGAGCCGGAGACCCAGGCAGGAAGACCGCGTGTAGATGGAGGCTGGTGTTGTGCTGCAATAAGGCACAATGCCGATGGCCAGGGCTCCTGTCAGGAGGAGGTGTTGGCCCCAGACCCTCCAGGAGACCGTGGCCTGCCAGTCTCCCCCTCTGAGACTGGTGTGTTAAACCACGTCTGTGGTAATTGGTCATGGCAGCCTTAGGAAATTAATGGTCCGGATCTCCTGGCGTCCACACTCTGTCCCCTCCCACACTGCGCCCGTCGTCTCTGTGACCAGTGGCACATGGCAGAAGGAATGCAGCGCTGCTTCTGAGGTTCCTGTGGCTTCTCTGTTGGTGTTTCCTTGTCCCCTTGAGCTTGGGGAGCAGCTGTGTGGTACAAGCAGCAACAGACACCTGAGTGATGAAAAATGAAGCCTCTTGCCTAGAGTCACATGAGTGAGTGTGGAGGTGGCCCCTCCAGCCCTAGTCAGGCTGCCAGGATGCCACCGATTGCAGCCTGGGAGACCATGGTTCAGAACCACCCAGCCAAGCTGCTGTAGGCACCAACCCTCAGAAACCATGTGAGAAGGTAAAGGTCTGGTGCTTTAGGTGGCTAAGTTTTGGGGTCATGTGTTAGGCAGCAATAGATGACTAATACACAGGGAAGAGAAGTAAATGCTTTTATTTATTTTCCTTCTCAAAATGAATGTTGGTCCCTAATTTCCCCAAACATTGTATTTAAAAGCTGATCATGCTAAATTTGTTGAATAGTCTCTGTTTCTGTGAGGTTTAGCTCTTCTTTGACTATCTTTGCACCTCCAGTCATGTGTGCCAGGGACCATGACCCCAGTGTTCCCACCTAAACCCTGGGGGTGAGAGCAGAGGCCAGGAAGGGGCCCAAATATGAGCCAGGTGTTGCACCTGCTCCTCACCTGTCAGACCAACCTGGATTTCACTGAGGGACTAACAAGGGGGTAGCCAGGCCAGAGGGTCTGCCTCCTGGACCCCCAACTACAGCCTCTCAGGATTCCGTGCCAAGAACGCAGCTCCGGGCTCCAGGCTCTTCCTGCAGACCCGGTTCACACTCTGTACCCGCAGGCTCACCCACAGACCCTGATTGCCACCTCCCCCGAGGAGCCTCTACTGAGTAAAGATGCCTGGTCATCTGCTCTGACAGTCTTGTGTGCACCTCTATGCAAACTTTCCCTCATTGTAATAAGTCGACTTGGGGTCTGTGACCCCTAAAATGATCTCAAGGTCAAGGCTGCATCACCTTGTTTCCAAGCCTGTTACATTGTGTTTGATAATTGGAATCCAGTGAATGGAATGTGGAAGCTGTTTCTTACCCTGGAACATTCTTTCTCCTCCACCACCTAAATTTCAGCTGCTCCACCCTCAGGGAGCAGCCGAAATTTTCTCATTCCTGAAGCTTCTCCAGCTTGAAGTGGTTCTTCATCATTTGTCAGGCAATAGAACTCAAAAGGGCTTTAGCAGGGGTCAGCTGACACATGCTGATCGAAAAGGGAGGGATGCAAAATGCTGTGTGTATGAGCCGGGGTTCCTGGCATCACGACATTCAAGTGAAGCAGGTCTAGTGGTTTTAGATTTCTTCCATTTCAGCCCCAGCCCCCAGCCTTGGATGGTATTTACAAAGGTGTACCCAAGGCCCGTGCAGTCTGTGCCAGTTGTCAGCGCCGAGGACCATGGTGTGTCCTGAAGAGCAGAGGGGTCCAGGCCAAGTCGCAAGGAAGCGGCGAAGGGGCTGGGAGCCTGAATCCTGAAGAAGCCATACGCAGAGGGCTCCCTCCGGTACCCCAAGGCTGCCAGCTGGAGGACTCACTTGTCCGCTGTAATTCCAGAACACACAAGCAGGGCTGGTGAGAGGACAGATAGAGCTGCTTTCTTGTGTGACCTGGAAATTTTAACTGTAAGGACCACGCACACCATTAGGGTTTCTCTGAGAGGCTGTGAGCTCCCTGGCCCTGGAGGTGTTGGGGCAGAGCTGGCTGAGCCTACTTCTCAGGGATGCTGTAACACCAATTACGTCATGTCTGAGGCCCTTACAGTTCTAGAAATTTGTTTCTTTACTCAAGGAAATTGTCTGCCTGTGTGTTGTCTCCAACACAATAGGCCTTCGGCCCAGAGATTAAAATCTGTTTTGTTTTTTTTTTTTAATCCTCACCTGAGAATATGCTCCACTGACACTAGAAAGAGAAGAAGGCAGTTGGGGAAGGGGAGCGAACCACTGACTGGTCCCCCACCTCAGTGCGTGTCCTGGCTAAAGATTGAACAGCAACCTGGACATGTGCCCTGACCAGGAATCAAACCCACAACATTTTTAGCGTACAGGATGATGCTCCAACCAACTGAACCAACAGGCCAGGGCTAGAGTCTGGTCTTCTTGTCTTCTCAAGTGTTTATGACTTAGATCCCCAGCTGGACAGTAAACTACTCCGTAGGGACCGTGTGCTGTATGTCTGTGTCACACAGCAGTGTGAGTGCTCAGTCAACACTCACTGATTGCCAGGGACCATGCCCCCCTGCCTCTGCCCTGTACACAGTGGGACAAGGCATTGAGGGAGGGGGTCAAGAATGATGACTGGCCTTAGAAAATAGAAATCTGGTCCCATTCCTGCCCATCTTCTCTTACCTCTCACTCCGCAGGTATCTGGGTGTTGAACTGGCCTCTCCCCTTCCTCCCCAAGCCTTTCATGGACCTTCACAAATGATCTCAGAGGAAAAATTACAAAAAGGAAGTCGGTCCCCAGAGAACAGTGTACCTAAGTGTTTTGCCCCTCGTGAGTGGATAAGGTGGACGAATGGATGGGTGGACTAAGTTCTGTCAGTCCGGGGCCTGAGTGTTCACCCTGCCCTGCTCCCACTGTGTCAAGTGCCCTAGCTGTTCAGGGCACAGGCCGCCTGCTCAGTCCAGGGTGGATCTAAGGTCAATGTCCTCCTGAGGTGGATTTTCTCAGATATTCTATATTGTTGCATCTATACCAGTGATCAGATGCCCTCTCATCTTCCCAGACAGGGTCGTACTCGCCACCCGGTCAGCCCCCACTCTCTCATTGCCGGGCTTCAGACATCAGACATTGTTCTGCCCTTAGGTCCCTTGGACACATTCCTCTTGCGTGTGCTGCCCTTATGCCTAGAGTGGAGCCCATGGCACACCAAAGGGAAGGCAACACAAGGACATCTGACCCCAGCACTGTTTACCTGGTGGCCCAAACCATCAATAACTGTCAATGACAGTAGCGATGAGCAGGGGCCCAACACCTGGCCTCTACCAACAAACACTCATTAACACCCCCACCTTCTCATTATCCATACTGTGCCGCAGACATTGTGAAATCCCCAGGCTCTTCTTCCCCATCCTGGAGACAATTTTAAAGATGCTGCAGGCCCGACCCATCTGTTCAGACAATATAAACCCCGGGCAGGTGCCCTGGAGAAATCAGGCTGCAGTTCCAGGCACCCAGGATCTACAGGTCAGTGGTGGGCAGGCAGTGTTCTCTCTTTTTCTCTCTTTTCTTCTCCCTTCTGCCAGCATCTCTAACATGCCCTTTTCCTTAACTCCTCCTGGCAACTTTCTAGATGACAAGATGTCCTACTCACAGAACATTGGGGTTGCTAGATAATTCCAGGGGTACAGAGAAGGAATTTGAGGAGAAGCTGTAGGTTGAGTCTAGATATTTTTAATATTTAGAATCATAGATTTTAGAAAGTGATGTCAGAGGAAATATCTAGGCCAGTGGTGTTCAGTAGTGTTTGGTGAGGTTTGGGGTTCCTTAGAGATACCCCAGTGCCTGCCCCAGTGGTCAAGGAAAATGCTCACAGGTTCTAGCATCTCCCTCACTCCCTGACTCAGCAAAAGCAGGCTGCTTTTATCCATTACACCTTCATTAAGATTCTGTGTACAAATTCAGTGCAAAACTTAGTTTTTAAGAGTACTGCCCTGCCCAGACTCTCATTTCAATAAGAACAAGTGGAGGCCCAGGACAATTGCCGCTTTCCAAAGCGGCAAGAGGAGTCTGAGTCAGGAGCAGCACCAGGTCTTGAACCCAGCCTTGCCATCGAAGTCTGCTGCATGTGTGCCTCTGTGCCCTGCCCACAAGTACCACTCGTGTCCGTTGGGAGACTGCAGGAAGCTACAGCCATGCTTTGAGATCATGTTACTTTTCATAAAGAAAACAAATGTCTACAGATAGAACAATAAACAATACAGAGAAATTTAATAGGAGTGCAGAGAAGGGTATAATAGTAAAGGAGAGATCCATTAAACTCCCAGTCATGGCGTCATACATGGTTTGATCTGATTCTTAATAACCACATATTCTAAATTCATGATTTTATAGATGCTGAAACTGAGGGTTGGAGGTTAAGTGACATAGCCTCGTATGTCTGAGTTGTTACTCTGAGCTGATAATTAATTCAGCAGAAACTTTAGATAATGATTCCATGTTCAGTGGCACTAATGCCACAGGTCAGAGTGGACAGCTGTGAGGAGGGGTGACTTCTGAACCAGAGAAAGCCCTGAGTGTGCCCGTTGGAAGGTAAGAAGAAGTCACATGCCTGGGGGGTAGTTCTGTGTCCACAGAGAAGTAAGATACACTCGTAGGAGGAAATCTGGGTCGGATGGTGGTGAAACGGGCAGCCACTGTGGATTCTAGAGCCGGGTGGGGGTGTGGTGGAAGCAGTACTTAGAAGATGAATCCAGGTTGGTCTGGACTAAGGTAGAAAAACCAGGAATACGAGTCCAATGGCTGTGAAGGAGGCAAAGTTACAGTTTAAAGATTAATTTACCAGAACTTGCTGATAAATCAGATTTAGTCAGGAGATTTGGGAGAAATAGTCAATGATCCTCAGGTTTTTTAATCTCATTGGCTGGAGGAAGATTATGTCAGGGAGAGAAATGAAACTGGGAGGAAGAATGGGCTAAGAGGGCGGGAGACAGTTAATTTGACCTTAGAGATCCTAAATTGGGCGTTACGGCAGGATGTCTAGAGGGGGAGTCCTATAGGCTAATGGAGGTAATCTGGGGCATTCAGTCTGGGCTTCAGGGGGAATAGACCAACATGATTATTGCAATTGTGGAAATGGGTGAATTGAAACTCTGGGAAATGAAAGAGAAGTGCTTAGGACTTTCACCTGTGGCTTCCAGCCTTAGGGATGTCCCCAAAGGGAAGGGAGCATCTGCACACCTGGGAAGAGGACATGGAGAGGTGTGCAGGTGATCAATGGCAAGGGTTCCTTGGGGCAGGGGCCAAATATCAGAGGGATCGAGGAGTCCAAATTTGGTGCCACAGAAGCTAACGTCGGTCTTGGAGAACATATTCACGCACATAATGTGTAAGGTACCGAGGAGAGGATAGGATGAGGATGGTGTGCAAATAGCACAGAGGGTGTCCCGGGTGCTGGTGTTTGATCCAGGACAGGAAACTGATGAGCTCCGAGACAGCCAGAGACAGCATTTAGGGAGGGGTACAGGACAAAGTCCAGCGAAAGGCCACTTGGGGACAATAGAGGACAAGTTTGGGGATGGAATGTGTGGCACACTGGGAGAGACTGAGGCAGCTGCGCAGCGACAGGACCCCTAGGCTCCCTGGTGGACTAGACATGGACTTTTCACTCTTCCTCACTCCTCTGCACTCTAGGGGAGACACTGGGATTTGGGGCTGCACCAGGACCAGAGGCTTCTGGGGCCCCAGGGGATCCAGGTGGACTGGACCTGCACTGAATTTCTGCTGGCTCTTTGAGCTGACACTGACCAAGAGTGAGAGTCACCAGTCTGCCTGTCCAGCTACACAAAGGTGCTCCACTTGGTCTGCCCCAGCCAGACTTCAGCACAGCCACCAGAACGCCCATATGTATGCTGCCATAACCGAACAGCCCCCAGTAGTTTGGCTGAGAGCACAGCATCAAGTGGGCTTCATCGAGGCCATGCTGCTGTGGACCTCCCTGGGCTGGGGAATCACCTAGTGCTTTGCTACTCAAAGTGGGGTCCAGGGACCAGCAGCATTAATGTCACTTGGTTGCATGTTTGAAATAGTCTCGGGTCCCACCCCAGATGGAGGGAATCAGAATCTGCATTTTAATGGATTTATTTATATGTTCATCAAAGAGAGATGAACTGAGCTGGTCTAGCGGTCCCAAGGCTGGCTGATCACTGGGATCACTTCAAGCCCAGGAAATACCCCTCATCAAGGGCCCCCAGGGGATTCAGTGGGCAGGCACTTTTGAGAGCCAGTTAGTCTAACTGAACACCTCACTTAGAAAAATTAAAACTTACTTTACACTAAAAAGAAAATTCATATTCATATAGGAAGAATGTTGAGGTGTTATAAAACAAAACTACTCATGATCCTGCCAACGCAGGTCAGTGCCGCAGCAAAATGTGGGCAGTCTTTGCTTCTCTGTGTGTCTTGGAATGCATGTGGGTTTAAGTGCAATCACAGCATGTGTTATTTATGCCTTGCACTTTTCACTCAGTATATTTTTAATGATTTTTATTGTATTTTCCCATTACTATTCAGTCCCCTTATAACTCCCTCCCCACCAAGCACCACTTCATTGTCCATGACCATGAGTCCTTTTTCTTTTTTGCTCTGTCTCTCCATCCCTCCCCTCCCCACCCCTTAGCTGTCATCCTGCTCTCTGAGTCTGTCTCTGTGTTGCTTTTTAGTTCAGTTTGTTCATTAGATTCCACATATGAGTGAAATCATATGGTATTTGTGTTTCTCTGACTGGCTTATTTCACTTGGCACCATGTTCTCCAGGTCCATCCATGATGTCACAAAAAAAGTAAAACTTTCTCTCTCTTCTTTTTATGGCTGAGTAATATTCCATTGTGTAAATGCCCCATAGTTGTTTTATCCACCCATGTACTGATAGACACGTGGGCTGCTTCAATATCTTGGCAATTATAAATAATGCTGCAATGAACATATAGGTGCTTATTTCTTTGAATTAGTGTTTTAGTTCTTTTGGATTATTACCAGAAGTGGGATAGCTGGGTCAAAAATCAGATCTATTTTTAATTTGTTGCTGTATGTCCATACTGCTTTCCACAGTGGCTACACCAATCTGTATTCTCACCAAGAGTCCACAAGGGCCCCCCTTTCTCCACATTCTCTCCAGCACTTATTGTTTGTTGATTTATTGATGATAGCCATCCTAACAGGTGTGAAATGACATCTCTCTGTGGTTTTAATTTGCATTTCTCTGGTATTAGCGCAGTTGAGCATCTTTTCATATGTCTATGGGCCATCTGTATGTCCTCTTTGGAGAACTGTTTATTCCAGTCTTTTGCCCATTTTTTAATTGGGTTCTTTGAGGGTTGCTTTTTATTTTTGGGGTTGAGTTTCATAAGATCTTTATAAATTTTGGGTATTAACCCCTTATTAGATGTAACAGTGAATATGTTCTCCCATTCTGTGGGTTGTCTTTTTATTTTGTTGGTGGTCTCTTTTGACATAATTTTAAAATCAATAGCCTGCCTATTATTGGGACACTTAGCTTATTTCCAACTTCTCGCTATTGTAAAATGGGATGTAGTAAACACTTTCTTGACTAAATGTTGGGGCAACAGGTGAAACTACCGAGTACGCAGACTTCTTTCACACTTCCATCCCTCACCAGCATCCGTCCAGATCCGCACCCCCGCCAGTGCCCTGTTATCCTTCATTCCCACCAGCCCAGGAACTCTCACCACAAAGCCCAGGGTAGGGAGTGGGATGTGCCCAGGGACCTAGCAGCAGATCCGGCACTAAAGTTGTCCCTGCTACACCCTCCTTCTAATGCTCAGGCCCTGGAGGTCAGTGCTGCCGCAGTGGCCGAAGCCTGACATCAGCATCAACCTGTCCTCTCACCTGCCTCCTGAACGCCCCTCAGTGCCACACCCCTCAGTGCCACGGTCTCCCTCTCTGAGCCCTGCTCCTTCCCCCACCTTGCTCTTTCCTACCCCCTCTTATTTTCTGCCCTCTTATTTTTTTTCTACTGTTTTCCTTCCTTGGTGAGAATCTTATCTACTTAGTAAACCTCAGCCTTAGCCATCCTTGCATTTTACTTTTCTGGGCTATTTTCCAACTCTTACTGCCCTCATGCCCTAATTTGCTCTGGTTCTTTTCAAACTGGATTCCAGACCATTCTTTTGGAGGTCGTTTTAGGGACAAGTTACAGGGCAGAAAACCCAGTTGAAGCAGAGGAGCCACGTGGGGCTCTGTGGTCTGGGCTTTATATGGGGATGCAGGCTTCAGCATAGAGCACTCATCCTCAAAAACACAAGTGTCTATGCATCAAGCCTGTCCTTTTTCTGTGTGGTGTAAATGGGGGGCGTGTTGGGCTTTGGCTGGTCTCTTTTCCCTGGTCTTAGCAAGGTGACCCAGGCCCTAAGAATAATTGTCTCTAACTCTGCAGGGTGCCTGCTGTCCATCAGCGCTGGGTCCTCCCCCACTGCTAGGGGAGGGTGGACTGGTGTGACTCCATGCCACGGGAAGTGGGACAAGGTTTGAGTGGGCTCATCCTCAAGCTGTGAAATGAGAGCCCATCCTCCCTGGGCCTTCCCCCAGGCTCAGCCCTGGGAGGTGCTCCTGGCCAAACGACTTGGGGAAACTTGTTCTCCAGTTTTCCAGGGCTGGCACCGGAGCACAGTAACACAGTCACACCCAGCCAGCTTGACCTGTTCCCAGAAGGCCCCAAATGAGGGCTGCCAGAGCTCCCTGGAGCTTGTGGGGCAAGGGAGAGAGTTCTGTGGACTCTGGGGGCCAGTTACAGAACAGCGGCCTGATTGGAACTTCCACCCTGTGACTGGGGATTTGGGGCACACCGGGTATCTGCCCCTAGCCCCACTGCCTTCCTCTGACAGCTCTTCCCTCCTTTCCCCCAGGAAAGATCAGTCACCCCTGCAGGAATGTGCTCCCTCCCCATGGCAAGATACTACATGTAAGTCCTTCCTTTCCTGATCAGGAGCCTGGGATGACAGTGGAGAGGGAAAGAGGCTGAGTCAGAAGGACAAGGCTTCTTCTTACCTTACAAACCTCAAGTACCCCATAATTAAGCTTAGTCATCACCCCTAATAACAATGGCTTTCTTCCCTGAGCATCTGCAAGATGCCAGTCATTCCACTGTCTTGTCTCCACTCTAAGGAATCCAAGAGGTGTCACTACGCTCACTTTACAGATCTGGAAACTAAGGCTCAGAGGTTAGGCGAGTTCCCTGATGTCCCCCAGGGCCAGGACCCAGACTGCACATGCCCTGTGCTGCCTCACCCTCTCTCTAAAGGCTCAGAGACCAGTTCGAGTCTCGGTGGCAACACCTGTGTATGCTGGCCTCTGTGGCCTTTATTCCCGGTCTGGGTTTCCAAGTCTTACTTGTGTTTTATCTCATTCAACATTTTGGTGTTTACTTACAGTTTATTCTTTACCGTCTGTGATTTTTGCTGTAAATTGCCTCCAGCCCTTAGGGAACAAGATAGGATATAATGAAAATAAAATGTGTTAGCCTCCGGGTGTCTTTCCTCAGCTCCTTCATGGGCCTCTTGTCCTGACAGGAGGCCAGTCAGGGCCCCAGAAAGTTACAGCTTGGCTGGAAGGCAGGACACATGCGCAAAACATGCTAATGACAAGATAGGTGCTGTACCTTGGCGTATCTGGCTTGGGTCCAGGTCTCCAAATAGTCTGTTGCTGGCAGATGTATGGCGTACAGTCTTGGTGGACCAGCTGGCAAGCTCAGGCTCCTCAGATCTTTATTTTTTATCGTATAAGTGCACTTGTGTTAAACACATATAGTCATTAGCTAAGGGCATTACAATTAGCTGTTAATGAGAAAGGAAAAGCTCCTGGAGGCAGTGGCCTTGGCTCAGAGCTTCTGCCCCAGAAGGAAAGAAGGCTTCTTGGGCCCGAGAGTGGCTGACAAATGTCTTTGAAACCAGCCAGGCAACTGAGGTAATAGCTGTCTTAACTTTGATATTGCACACGCTTGCTTGCCAGGGCTTCTCCCCAGCCCAAGGCACATAGCCACCCTCCCAGGCCCATTGTCACAACCGCAGCCAAGCCCAGTGACTGTCCGCAGGCCCACTTCAGCTCTCTGCTGACCTCCTTACTTGGCACGTGTAACGTGGGCGCCCCAGTGCTCACCTGCCTGGTGCAGGGGGCACGTGGCACATTTACCATCACATAGGAATTGTTTCCAACTGTGGATTTTTCTCCTATTGAATGGTCTTTAAATATCTGAAAGGCAAATCACACTTCAACATACACTCAATTGATTCCTTTAATAAGACAACAAACATCTATGAAAAATTGAGGCAGGCCCGGAAAACCTGGGATAAGGCTCACTGTATCCCAGAGACATCACGGCCTCATGAGGAGATTTCTCCAGAAGGCAGTGGAAAAGGGCTACATCATCAGGAAAATTCTCTACCCCTCGGTGAAATGGCACCAGCTCCCTTCAATGATTTGAAGGCCCTGACAGAGCCCAAGCCTTGTAAAGGGCAGAGGTGCAGCCTCTGACAAGATCTAGGAGGCCTTTCCTGCCTTAAGATGACCTGGTCTTTGCCTGCCCACTTCACACCTGTGGAAGGAGAAGAAGCCCCAGATACTTAGTAAGGTGATCAGACTGTGGGCTTTTGGACTCAGTGGTGGTGGAAGGAGGCAGGTCGTCAGCATTGCCATCCTGTTTCAGAATTAAGGACACAGATCAGAAGGCTCTGTACGTAAGAGACAACCAGCTCCTGGTGGGAGATCCTGACTCGGACAACTGCTGTGCAGGTGAGCCCTGGAGCCCCCACCCACTGGGACTCTCCCAGGTTCCCTCTGCCACAGGCTCTCCCCTTCTCTCCTGCCTCTGGTGACAGTGAGAAGAAACAGGGAACAGCTGAGGACCTCTTCTAGTGAGAGGGTCATGACCCCAGTAGGAGTCTGTTTATTCTGCAGCTTGCACACAGGGTCCAGGCCAGCTGTGCCCTGGCCTAGTCCCTTCCTGAACTTAGCTCATTGAGAGCTTGCAGTGTGGGTCACCTCACCTCCTGGCTCTCTTCTCTCTTCCTTCCCAGAGAAGATCTGCATACTTCCCAACAGAGGCCTGGACCGCACCAAAGTTCCCATCTTCCTGGGGATCCAGGGAGGCAGTTGCTGCCTGGCATGTGTGGAGACAGCAGAAGGGCCTTCCCTGAAGCTGGAGGTGAGATGTGTCCTGTTTTGGGGGACCCTGCGGACCCACCTGTCTTCCAGGATACTCTGGCATCTCTGCTCCCACCTGTGGGTTCTCTGCCAGGTCCACACCTTCCCTCCTGAGATTCTCCATTATCTCCCTCTGTACCCAGTGTCAAGGCCCTTGCCCTCTAGAGCCCTCAGGGGGCAGTTCCCTGGCTAAAGACCCCCCATTCATCCCATCCAATCCCTCACTGGCTAAGCCCTGAGGCCTCCAGGCTGACTGCTTACTTAGCAGCCTCATCCTGCAGCCGGCCTCTTGCCCCCCACAGGATGTGAACATCGAGGACCTGTACAAGGGCGGTGAGCAGGCCACACGCTTCACCTTCTTCCAGAGAAGCTTGGGCTCCACCTTCAGGCTTGAGGCTGCTGCCTGGCCTGGCTGGTTTCTCTGTGGCCCAGCAGAACCCCAGCAGCCAGTGCAACTCACTAAGGAGACTGAACCCTCTGCCTGCACTGAGTTCTACTTCGAACAGAGTCGGTAGGGAGGCAGGAGGCAGGGACTGTGCTCAGGGACTGTGGTAGGCACAGTAATGCCCCCAAAGACATCCATATCCCAGTCCCCAGAATCTAGGGATATGTTACCTTAAAAGGCAAAAAGGACTTTGCAGGTGTGATTAAGATAAGCATCTTGAGCTCTGGCTGTTGTGGTTCAGTGGATTGACTGCTGGCCTGTGAACTGAAAGGCAGCTGGTTCAGTTCCCATTCAGGGCACATGCCTGGCTTGTGGGCCAGGTCCCCAGCTGGGGGCATGCAAGAAGCAAAGATCATTGTGTCTCTTGCACATCAATGTTTCTTTCCCTCTCTCTCTCCCTGCCTTTCCCTCTCTCTAAAAATAAATAAATAAAATGTTTAAAAAATACAGATAAGGGGACTTCCAGCCAAGATGGAGGTGTAGGTAGACACATTGTGCCTCCTTGAACAACCAAAATAGAAACAACAACAATTTAGAAACAAAAAACAACTAGTATCATCAGAAAACCAAACTGTATGGAAGTCCAATAACCAAGGAGTTAAAGTAGACACACTCATCCAGACCAGTAGGAGGGATGGAGACAGGCAGCTGGGACTGAGAAGGCTCAAGGCAAAGCAGTGGCTGGCAGACCCAGCGAGGTGGCGGACTGTGGAGGGGTGCAGTGCACAAGGCGGCTCGTGGACTGGGTGGTCCCATATTCATGCACAGATAAACCAGGCGAAACTGGGGAGTGAGACAGACCGTGCAACCCAGGGTCCTTGCTTGGGTAAATAAAGCCTCAAATCACCAATTGAAAACACCTGTGGGGGTTGAGGTGCCTAGAGAAACTTCCAGCCTCACAGGAGAGTTCGTTGGAGAGACCCACAGGGTCCTGGAACATACACAAGCCCACCCACATGGGAATCAGCACCAGAAGGGCCCAATTTGCTTGGGGGAAGTGGTGGAAGTGACTGAAAGCTGGCAGAGAGCAGAGCAAGCACCATTGTTCCCTCTCAGACCCCTGCCCCACATAGAGCATCGCAACCCAGCCACTGGGTTGCCCCACCCTGGGGAACACCTAAGGCTCCACCCCTCACTATGTAACAGGAGCAAATAAACAAACAAAAAAGGCCCAAACAGAAGAACAGATCAAAGCTCCAGAAAAAAATACAATTAAGCAATGAAGGCATAGCCAACCTATCAGATGCACAGTTCAAAGCACTGGTGATCAGGATGCTCACAGAATTAGTTGAATTTGCTCACAAATTAGATGAACAAATGAATGCTTTGCTAAGAGAAATAAAGGAAAATTCATAGGGAACTAATAATGATGGGAAGGAAACTGGGACTCAAATCAATGGAGTGGACCAGAAGGAAGAAAGAAATATCCAATCAGAAAAGGATGAAGAAACAAGAATTCAAAAAAATGTGGAGAGGCTTAGGAACCTCCAGGATATCTTTAAACATTCCAACATCCAAATTATAGAGGTACCAGAAGGAGAAGAGGAAGAGCAACAAGTGGAAAAGTTATTTGAACAAATAATAAAGGAGAACTTCCCCATTCTGGCTAAGGAAATGGACTTCCAGGAAGTCCAAGATCAGAGAGTCCCAAGAAGTTGGATCCAAGGAGCACCACACCAAGGCACATCACAATTACCTTAGCCAAGATTAAAGATAAGGAGAGAATCTTAAAAGCAGCAAGACAAAAGGAGAAAGTTACCTACAAAGGAGTTCCCATCAGACTGTCAGCTGATTTCTCAAAAGAAACTTTACAGGCAAGAAGGGGCTGGAAAGAAGTATTCCAAGTCATGAAAGGCAAGGACCTACATGCAAGATTGCTCTATCCAGCGAAGCTGTCATTTAGAATGGCAGAGCAGATAAAGTGCTTCCGAGATAAGGTCAAGTTCAAGGAGTTCATCATCACCAAGCCCTTGTTATACCAAATGTTAAACAGACTTATCTAAGAAAAAGATGATAAAAAACATATACAGTAAAATGACAGCAAACTCACAATTATTAACAACCATGCCTAAAACAAAAACAAAGACAAACTAAGCAAACATCTAGAACAGGAACAGAACCACAGAAATGGAAATCACATGGAGGGTTAGCAACAGGGGAGTGGGAGGAGGAGAGAGGGAGAAAAGGTACAGAGAATAAGTGGCATAGATGGTAAGTAGAAAATAGACAGGGGGAGGGTAAGAATAGTGTGGGAAATGTAGAAGCTAAAGAACTTATAAATATGACAATGGATATGAACTAAAGGGGGAATGTGGGCAGGAGGGGGTGTGCAGGGTGGAGTGTAGCAAAGGGGGAAAAATGGGACAACTGTAATAGCACAATCAATAAAATATATTAAAAATAAAACAGGTGTAAGCGGACACACTGTGCCTCCTCTCACAACCAAGATTAAGGACAACAAAAGTATAGAACCAAAAAAACCACAGAAACCCCAACCAGAACAGATAGAGGATTGAATTGTACGGAAGTCCAACAATGATTCACCCAGACCGGTAAGAGGGGTGGAGTCAGCAGCTGGCAGAGAGGGGTCGTGGTGGGAAGAAGCAGTAGCTGGTGGTCCCGGGCGCACAGGCAGCGGATACCAGGTGCAGGGAGGCAACCAGCAGACCAAGCGAGGTGCACAAAGCAGCTGACCACGGTCACACATTCGTGTGCAGATAAACCAGGCAAAAACCGGCAGGGAGACAGACTGTGCAGCACAGGGCCCCAGCACCAGGAATAAAGCTTAAAAAGCACTGATTGAGAACATTTGTGAGAGTTGGGGTGCTGGGAGGGAATTCCAACCTCACCGGAGAGTTGATTGAAGAGACCCATGGGGTCCTAGAAGGTGTACAAGCCCGCCCACATGGAAATCAGCACCAGTGGGACCCAATTTGCTTGGGGAAAGCGGCGGAGGGGACTGGAGTCCATGAGACAGTGGAGCAGGTGCCATTGTTCCCTCTCGGACCCCACCCCCACGTCCAGCATCACAACCCAGCAACTGGGCTGCCCTGCCCTGGGGAACGTCTAAGGCTCTGCCCCTCATACATAACAGCTGTGACCAGACCAAAAAAAAAAAAAAAAGCAAGGATGTCTCAAATGGGAGAACAGATAGGGGCCCCAGAGCTAATTTATCTAAGCAACCAAGAGGTAACCAACCTATCAGATGCAGAGCTCAAAGCTCTGGTAGCTAACCTAACAGATGCATAGTTCAAAGCATTGGTGATTAGGAAGCTCACAGAACTGGTTGAGTTTGGTCGCAAATTAGATGAACAAATGGAGGCTACAATAAGTGAAATGAAGAAAAACCCACAGGGAACCAATAGTGATGGGAGGAAAACTGGGACTCAAATCAATGGAGTGGACCAGAAGGAAGAAAGAAACAACCAAACAGAAAAGAAGGAAGAAACAAGAATTCAAAAAAATGAGGAGAGGCTTAGGAACCTCCAGGACATCTTTAAATGTCCCAACATCTGAATTACCAGAAGGGGAAGAGGAAGAGCAACAAGTGGAAAACTTATTTGAACAAATAATAAAGGAGAACTTCCCCAATCTGGCAAAGGAAATAGACTTCCAGGAAGTCCAGGAAGCTCAGAGAGTCCCAAAGAAAGTGGACTCAAGGAGGAACAAACCAAGGCACATCATAATTACATTAGCCAAGATTAAAATGGAGGAGAGAATCCTAGAAGCAGCAAGGGATAAGGGGACAGTCACCTACAAAGGAGTTCCCATCAGACTGTCAGCTGATTTCTCGAAAGAGACCTTCCAGGCAAGAAGGGGCTGGAAAGAAGTATTCCAAGTCATGAAAATCAAGGACCTACATCCAAGATTGCTCTATCCAGCAAAGCTGTCATTTAGAATGGAAGGGAAGATAAAGGGATTCTCAGATAAGCTTAAGTTCAAGGAGTTCATCATCACCAAGCCCTTGTTATATGAAATGTTAAAGGGACTTATCTAAGAAAGAAGATAAAAAATATGAGTGAAAAGACAACAAACTCACAGATATTAACAACCACACCTAAAATAAAAGCAAACTAAGCAAACAGCTAGAACGGGAGCAGAAACACAGAAATGGACATCACATGAAGGGTTATCAACAGGGGAGTGGGAGGAGGAGAGAGGGGGAAAAGGTACAGAGAATAAATAGCATAGATGGTGGGTAGAAAATAGACAGGGGGAGGGCAAGAATAGTGTGGGAAATATAGAAGCTAAAGAACTTATGACACATGGACATGAACTAAAGGGGGGAATGTGGGTGGGAGGGGGTGTGCAGGGTGGAGGGGAATGATGGGGAGAAATGGGACAACTGTAATAGCATAATCAATAAAATATAATTTAAAAAAAGATAAGGGTCTTGAGGTAGGGAGAACATCCTGGGTAATGGGGAGAGGGAGGATGGGCAACGTTATCTCATGGGTTCTTGTAAGAGGGAGGCAGGAGTGCAAGAGTCAGAATGAGATTGGAATATGCTGTGCAGCTAATTTCATTTTAATTTATTTTTTTAATATTTATTTATTTTTATTTTTTAATATAGTTTATTAACTATGCTATTACAGTTGTCCTATATTTTTCTCCCCTATATTCCCCTCCACCCTGTACCTCCCCAGCCACCATCATTTTCCCACCTTAGTTCATGTTCATGGGTCACACATATAAGTTCTTTGGCTTCTCCATCTCCCACACTATTCTTAACTTCCCCCTATTTTGTACCTACCAATTGTACTTCCTATTCCCTTACCTTTTCCCCCATCCTCTCCTTACCCCCTCCCTGCTGATAACCCTGTCTATAATCTCTATTTCTGTGATTATGTTCCTGTTCTAATTGTTTGCTTAGTTTGTCTTTGTTTTTGTTTTTTTAGGGTTGGTTGTTTATAGCTGTGAGTTTGTTGACATTTTACTGTTCATATATTTGATTGTCTTCTTTTTCTTAGATAAGTCCCTTTAATATTTCATACAATAAGGGCTTGATGATAATGAACTACTTTAACTTGACCTTATCTTGGAAGCACTTTATCTGCCCTTCCATTCTAATTGTAGCTTTGCTGGATAGAGTAATCTTGGATGTAGATCCTTGTCTTTGATGATTGGGAAAACTTCTTTCCAGCCCCTCCTGGCCTGCAAGGTTTCTTTGGAGAAATCAGCTCATAGTCTTACAGGAACTCCTTTGTAGGTAACTGCTTCTTTTTTCTCTTGCTGCTTTTAAATTCTCTCCTGAACTTTAATCATGGCTAATGTAATTATGATGTGCCTCGGTGTGTGCTTCCTTGGGTCCAGCTTCTTTGGGACTCTCTGAGCTTCCTGGACTTCCTAGAAGTCTATTTTCTTTGCCAGATTGGGGAAGTTCTTCATTATTTTTCAAGTAAGTTTTCCATTTCTTGCTCTTCCTCTTCTCCTTCCCCTATGATTCAGATACTGGAATGTTTAAAGTTGTCCCAGAGGTTGCTAAACCTCTCCTCATTTTTTTTTTTTTAATTCTTGTTTCTTGATTCTGTTCTGGTTGAATGTTTATTTCTTCCTTCTCCTCCAAAGGGCTGATTTGAGTCCCAGTTTCCTTCCCTTCACTGTAGGCTCCCAATGAAGGGAAGGAAATTTTTCTTTATTTCATTTTGCATAGCCTTCATTTCTTCCTCTATTTTGTGACCATACTCAGCCATTTCTTTGAGCATCCTGATTACCAGTATTTGGAACTCTGCATCTGATAGGTTGGCTATCTGTTCATCACTTAGTTGTATTTTTTTTCTGGAACTTTGATATGGTCTTTCATTTGGGTCATATTTTTTTGTCTTGCATGCCTGTTCTGTTGTAAGGGGTGGAGCCTTAGGTATTTGCCAGGGTGGGGCAACCCACTTTGCTGGGTTGTGGCAGTGTATGTGGGGGAGGGGGATCTGAGAGGGAACAGTGCTGCTTGGTCAGCTCTTGGCCAGCTTTCAGTTTTCCTCCTCTACCCACAAGCAAATTGGGCCCTTCTGGTGCTGATTTCCAGGTGGGTGGTTTTGTGTACGTTCTAGGATCCTGTGGGTCTCTTCAATGTTTTCTCCTGTGAGGCTGGGAGTTTCTCCCATTGCCTCAACCCCCACAGGTTTCTTCAGTCAGTGGTTTTGAGGCCTTATTTCCCCATGTTGGTACCCTGGGTTGCCTAGTCTGTCTCACTCCCCAGTTGTTCTTCCCAGTTTATCCGAACACAAATGTGGGACCACCCACTCTGCCAGCCACCCCTTGCCCCAAGTCCTCTCTGCCCCACCTGCCTGCGTCTGCCCCTCCTACTGGTCTGGATGAATGTTTGCTGTTTAACTCCTTGGTTAAGGACTTCCATACAGTTCGATTTTCTGGCAGTTCTGGTTATTTTTTGTTTTTAAATTTGTTGTCCACTTGGTTGTGTGAGTGTATGTATCTACTTATGCCTCCATTTTGGCCAGAAGTCTGTGCTGCTGATTTTAATGGTAGTTTCTAGAAGCTGAAAAAGTCAAGGAAATGGATTCTTCCCTAGAGCCTCTAGAAGGAACCAGCCCTGCTGGCAACTCGACTTTAACACCATGAAGCTCATTTCTTGCATAAATGTGTTGTTTTAAGCACTGAGCTTGTGGTAGCTTGTTACAGCAGCTGCAGGAAATTGATACAGGGCCTCAGGCCCCTGTGTGCTGTGTCTAATGAACTTTGATGAGTTCTTAGAAGACTGGCCACAAGCTTCTCCTCCAGCCTTTCTGCTCCAGAGCTTCTAGAAACAGCCAAGAAGCTCCAGGCTGAACCCAGCTCTCCTCCTCTGTCTACAGACAATGCCTTGGGCAGCTTACAGTTTCAGTTTTCATTCAAGTCTTATGATTCTTCTGTCAGATACTTCCCAATGTATCAGCCATTCGATCTACCAATCAGTACCTTTATTTGTCTCCTAGTTCTGATGTGTGTAAGGAGCAAGGAGGGGCAGTGAGGGACAGGCAGTGGGTTTCTACATGACAGATGGACTTTAGGTTTCCAGTGCAACTGATATGTCGAGAAGACTGGTTACAGCTTGGAATACAGGACTGGGAAGTTTGCAATTAGGAGGGACTCTTGTCCTCAGAGTCCTGGTCACTTTCCACTTCACAGAGGATCTATGGTAGAGCTCCATGCTCTGAGAGGGTGGCTGCTGGCTGGTGCTTTTCCTCTCCAGTAAAACCACTCAGCATCCATGCACAGGTGCCCTTTACCCAGAATGACCCTGCAAGGGAAGCTCTTTACTCACCCCCCACCTTTTTAAAAACCCTCATTTGAGGACATTTTTTTCATTGCTTTAGAGCAGGAGTTCTCAACCCCTGGGCCTCAGACCAGTACCAGTTAGGAACAGGGCCAGAGCCAGGCTGCACAGCAGGAGGTTAGCAGCTTGCGAGTGAGGGAAGCTTCTTGTCTCCTCCCCCAGCTCACCCCATCCATGGAAAAATTCTCTTCCATGAGAGAAACATTGATGCAATAGAGAAGCATCAATTAGTTGCTACATTGATCAATTGCCTTCTCATACACACCCTGCCCAGGGTTTGAACCTCCAACCCAGGCATGTGCCCTGACCAAGAATTGAACCTGTAAGCTTTCAGTCTATGGGATGACACTCCAAGCAACTGAGCCACCTGGTGAGCACCTGAGCAACTTTTGACAGGTGAGAAACTTGTACTAAGAGAAATGAAACAACTTGCTATACATGTGGGAGCTCAGGATAAAAGCTGGCCCATCTGAACCCAATGACATTCCACAATTTTTATTCTACTCTTATTCCAGAAGTTGGGAGTAGAATGGTGAACAAAACCAAGCTCCCTTGGAGTTGACAACTGAGTGTGAGCCATGCTAAAGAAGCAAATATGCAAAAAATAAAACAAACAAGGACAATTTATTTGATGGAGGGTGAGGGCAGTAAGTATTCATGGTGGCAGAGAGGGTGGTCAGGAAGGTGAATCTGACTTTTTTGAGGAGGTAACATGTGAGCTGAGGCTGCAGGACAGAGAGGAGTGGGAGAAGGAGTGATCCAGGGGAGGAGCAGCAAATGCAGAGGGTCTGAGACAGAGGGGGGTTTGGTGTTCACATGCCTGTAGAACTCCAGGGTCACTGGAGCATGGAGAGTGACGGAGAGGGTCAGGAGGTGAGCACAACCATAGGACTGGATCAGAGGGCCTCGAAGGCAAACTAAGAGCTTTGGTTCTTTTGTCAATGCTAAGGGAAGCCAAGGGAAAGTTTTAAGTAGAGGAGAGACAAACTGGCTCCATGGCTCCGATGAGTCTAGATTCTTTTCCTGCCTCCCAGTGGCCCACTGTGTATGTGTGGGGACTACGTTGTGCCTTTTGAGGACGTGTTTTAATTTTGGTTCACCAGTGCTCAGAGCAGCTGCTGGCACACCAGGAGGTGCTGAGCAAATACAAAATCTTGAACAAATTAGTGGGTGATCACTTGGTTCTTGTCATATACGGCTGGAGGAGAGCTATGGCAGCAAGGGGACAGATGCCACTGCAGCACGAAGGGGAAGCTCGCAGAGGGGCTGGACAGGGCTTCAAAGGACAGGAGGCATTTAAGCTGGGCCTCAGAGGAAAAGTACTTTTCCAGACAGAGTGAGTGGAGGAGCATTCCAGGCAGCAAGAACGACTCAGGGAGGTGTGATAACAGAGAGCTCACCTGGTGCATGGTGAGTCATCCAAGTGGCTGGGAACCAGAGCTTATGGCTAAGAAGTTGCTGAAAACTAAAGTGGGAAGATAGGCAGGACCTGATTGTGAATGCCTTAGAAGGAGGTTAAACTTTATGCAGAAGGCTTGGAGGAATCATCCAAGTATTTCAAGTCAGACCTGGGTTTTAAGCCTGGGCCCTGGAAGTCAACAATATACTCACCAGCTGCTACCAGGGCTTCAGCTCAGCCAGTTTCCTCTCATTTCCTTCTCATGCACATGCCTTCTGCTTAACATTGCCCTGGGAACAAGCTGGCAGTCTGGTTCCAAGGTTGGCCTGACCCATATCTTACCACAATCACTCATCTTTGTCATTCACAGTAACTCAACGTGACCCAGCTTGAGCAGAGCCCGCGAGTGACAGAGACATGGGTATGTCTGGGTAGCCATGGGCCCAACCCACAACAGAGGGGCCAGCCAAGGTGAACTGGATCAAGTTCTCTACTTATGTAAAAAAACATTTTGAGCATCTATTATATACCAGCTCAGGATTTGTGGTTGAGAGAGGAAGAGGATACACGAGATTTAGAAGACATGGTCCCAACAGGGAGACTGCCAGGCTTTGGTAGGAATAACGATGGATGTTCTGGCCCTGAGGATTTCAGAGTAAGAAATGGAAGTAACTTCTGACAGGTGCAGTTCAGAGATGCCACCTTCCAGGACTGTCCCTTGAATTCATCCTCCTCCCTGGTGACTACACCAGAGGCTTCATTCCACAACCAGCCCGTGAGAACTATTGTCATGTAAGTTCCCAGGAGAGGCACACTTTAGTTATCACCCATTGTTTACATCTCAGAGTGAACTAGAAGGTCAGGGCCAGAGACAGTAAACTGGTAATTAGAATGTACTGTGGTAATCTCTCACACGGCATGCATGAGGCCTGTCAGGTGAGGAGCTGGGAGGCGTGGGCAGGTCAGAATGTCCAGGCAGAGGAGACAGCCACAAGTAGGCCTGAAGAAAGCACTGTATGTGGCTGTGTGTGCACCAATGCATATACACACGGGCACATGTGTGGTATGCATGTATGCATGCATGAACCCATGTGTGCTGTGTACACATGTGCTATGTGTGAGCATGGTGTCTGGGTATGTGTATGCATGAATTTGTGTCCACCTATGTGCAGGTGTGCTGTGTGTGTCATGAGTGGGTGTGATCTGTGTGTGCATGAGTGTCTGTTTGTGTGTGCTGTGTGTATCCCCTAGAGAATCCACACACGGGCAGTGGTTGATGCATAAAAGGCCACGTCTTTATTCCAGGAAGCTCTGGAGCAACACCATACCAGAGGGTGATGTGTTCAGGGTATTCTGTAACCCGTGGGTCATTCCAACTAGGATTCAGAATGTAGTCACATTCCCTTTTGACTACATGTTCACCTCATGACGCCGCCGCACATCACTGTAGGCTCTACAAACAACTGCTCAAGACATGGGACATGGAACCCCACCACATGCACAATTCAGGGTAGTTCTAGGCTGCTCTAAACCCAGATTTAGGGAGGAAAAGTAAGAAAGAGAACTCTAATGGGAACCAACTTTTCCTGGATACCATTCTGCTAAAATATATACCCATTTCAGAAATGAACATGACAAAAATGAATAAAATGAGCATAAACAGAGAAGTTTGTGTCTTGGTCAGAAGCACTGGCATTTGAGTTTCTACTACATTTCCAGCTGGATTTTATATTCATATAACTAAAGGGGTTTGCTAGTGTTTTACTAAAAAAGAATCTATCTACCCCTAAGCAAATTCCAGTCTCTGCAGTCTTAAAATGTGTTAACTCTAAGCTATGCAGGCCCATCCTTAGAGCTCATTCTGAGGCCAGGAGCCTGCAGCTCAGTTTTTGGTCTGCAGGTGGCAACAAAGATCCATTTCCGTGCCATTTTAGGGGCTGCGCTGTGTGAGCCATTACACTGAAGTCCAGTATTTAGTATCACTGGTGACCGCTCTGTGCCCCAAGTCTCCACCCACCCCACTTACTGTAGTTACATGGATCTCAGACAGTGTGCAACTCCTTCTTTCCCACAGCAGTTTCCTAGCAACCCCTAACAAGAGGAACAGGGCCCTGCTCCCTAGGACCCTAGAGCCTGGGAGGGAAGAGAGATGTAAACATTCTCTCACCTTTTGTGAGTATGTGTGAAGGAGCACCCATGCCTGATTCCTCCTCCCTGTGATGGCCACACAGCAGTGAGTCCTCTGCTCCCATCCTTCCCCCCCTACCTGTCTTGGGACACCCAGCCCAGGATCTGCTCATAGCAGGTGAGGACAAAGAAGGCTGGAGCCTGGAGTTTCAGCAAGGCTCTTCACTGGAACTTTCCCCACGACTTTTCTGGAGATGCAAAGAACAGCATGATCAGGTGGCATGTGTGCTTGGAGGACTGCAGACTCAGTTTCTCCAAACCCAGTACTTTCCAGACTTGTTCCAGGGAACACGGTTCCAGGGAACGTTTATGGGTTTATGGGGAAAACGGGTCATTGTGATGGTTAATTTTATGCATTAACTTGACTGAGCTAAGTGGTGCCCAGATGGCTGACATGCATTATCTCTGGGTGTGTCAGTGAGGGTGTCTCTGGAAGATTCCATTTGAGTCAGTGACCGAGTAAAACAGATCCCCTCCTCTATGTAGATGGGCAGCATCCAATCCACTGAGGGCCCTGATGGAACATAAAGGCAGAGGAAGGGTGAGTTGGACCTCTTTTCTCGAGCTGGGATGTTCATCTTCTCCCATCCTCACACATCAAAGCCCCTGGTTCTAGGGCGTTCAGACTCAGACTGAATTCTACCTCTGGTTTTCCTCATCCTTCAGGTTTCAGACAGCAGATGGTGGGACTTCTGACTTCTGTAATTTCACAATTGTGAGCAAGTTATTATCTATCTATCCATCCATCCACACACACAGCTGGTTCTCTTTCTTAGAAGAACTCTCATACCTGTTCACTTGCTTCAGCCACACCGAGCCCCTAACCTTTCTCCAGAGACTGAAAGCATGGTGCTACCCCAGGGCCTTTACATCAGCCTTCTGTCTGGAATCTCACTTTCTCAATGAGGGCCACTCTGACACTTCACTTAAAATTTCCACGTGCTCCCCTCCCTGAATCTCTGCACTCCTGAGTCCCCTGTGGCACTAGCCCATTCTCACACTCTCTGTGATTTACTTTTATTTACTGTACTTTTTCCCTTCTCCCTCCACTAGAACACAAGTTCCACAGGGCAGAGGTTTTGTCTGTTTTGTTCATTTCTATATCACAAGCATGCACACATTTTTATGACATATGCCAGGCACTCAGCCACCTTTGCCAGATGAATGTAGGACTAAATGCACACATAAGCTGGGGAATACTGCTTAGTCAGATCACCATGGTCCCAGGAAACTCAAGTAGGATTTCCGAAATGGTCCAATTTGGAGGTCAGGCCCTGCAGAGAACTGCACCAGGACACCTGCCCCGATTTTCAGGAAGGACGGTGGTGGGAACAGTGGAGAAGGGTCTGGGTGGGGTCTCAGGGCTCCCAGCCCATGCCTGAAGCACTTCGCAGGTGTCTCACTTATCTGCTGCTGTGTAAAAACCAGTCCAAAACTTAATGTCTTACAACAGCACTGTTTCATTTTCCGTGATTGTGTGTGTTGGCCTGTTGTTCCTCTGCTGGATTTTCCTGGGTTCGCACACATTTGCTGAAGGGTCAGCTGGATTAGAAGGTCCAGGATGTCTCATCCACATGCCCAAGGTTAACGTTGACTGTTGGTTGGGGTCTTGGCTCTCCGCCACGTGCCTTCTCAACTTCCAGGAAGCTCAAGAGACTTCTGTGTGTGGCATCTGAGGGCAGCTGTTCGGAGGAAAAAGGTTGAAGCTGCAAGTCCTCGTGTGCCTGGGCTCCAGAGCTCCCGTAGTCACTCCTTCCATTTCTTACTGGACAAAGCAAGTTACAGGGCAGCAAGATTCAAGAGCATGTAGGTGAGAAAATAGACTCTACCTTTGGATAGGGAGGGCCAAGAGAAGTCTGTGCCCATAGTCACCATGAGGAAGAGGAAAGGGTTAAGGTCAGGCAGAGTGATTCCTGAATGCTTACTCTTGACTTCACGTTATGCTACCTCCACAACACGCTCTGACATGGGCTGTGTACACCAGCAACCTCTTCATTCATTCATTCATTCATTCACTCACTCACTCATTCACTCCATAATCAAACATTACTGAGCACTGCAGTGCTGGGCACAGAGGATACAGAATGAGATGGGCCCAGCACACGGTGCTCCTCAGGAAGATGGGAAAGTCGACCTTGCTCAAGCCATCTCAGATGGTCTTCATTTTGCTAACCAGAAACCCAAGGGAGAGGCCCAGCCTTGGAGTCCAGAGGGAAGGAAAGTCCGCTGGGGCCCTAGTCTAACGGTGGCCAAGTAGTAGAAGTAAGGGCAAGATCAATGACTTGAGAGGCACAGACCCAAACAATTTGAAAGTGGAACATCAGAAAACAAAGGGTCTGTGGCCCAAGGAATGGGCTGTGAAATAGAGAAATACTTTCTGTCTCGGAGCAGCTGACCTCTGATGCCCCCTCAACTTTATTATAATAAAAGAACTTGTGCTGTTTTTCTGATGTTTCCTTCCCTCCCTTCCATGACTATTTAGTGAACCCTACTTTAGATTCTCTGCTGGGAGATGTGTGTGAAGTTTGGCTTCCTACCCTTCTTGAGCTCAGAAATTGCCCCTCATACTTCTTCCTTGCTCCCCAAAGCTCCAAGTTCATTGTTGGCACAACTGAAATCAATGGCTCTGAGTGTTTCTCAGCTGCAGATTCAAACTGAGAGGAAGACCAGAGACCATTTTCATGTATTCTCAAGAGCAACCTGACCTTCATCCAAGATTCTCTCCCCTTCACACTGTACAAGTGTTCGCACTGTGGACAGTATCGACTTGCACGTTTACCGTGTTAAATGACAGTTCATCCTCAGAGCACCAGAGGTTCTCAAATCTTTTGAATGTTTATACGAGGATCAGCTGATTAAAAATAAAGCTTTCTGGGTTCCCACCCAAAACTGGCTGATACAAAATTGTGGGGCTGAGCCCAGGAACTTGAATTTCTAGGAAGCCCCCAGGTCATCCTTGGGAGGACTCTGAAGATCCCCATTGTGCACTGAATTTCACCCCTTCCAGAGTTAGCTGACAGAAATTAGACCCCAGTCAGTGTACGTGATGCTGGGATGCATGTTTCCATGACAAAGAGGGAATCACTAAAACAGGAAGTTGACATTCAAAACGTAACTCTCCTACAAAAAGCATGTGCCACAAATGTGACCAACATGTCACTCTCTGCTGGGCTTGTTAGTCACAGAAGATCATGGAAAATCACCCTCATTCAGAGGTTGCTCATCAGCCAGTACTTACCCACACTCTAAGAGAGGGTCACCCACATCGAAATTCAGAGAAGTGGGTTCTGGGAATTCCCTAGAACAGATTCGGTGGGCTGGAGGTGTTTCACCCAAGGCTGGCTGGTGGGAGCAGGGGCATGGCTTTTGGGGGGATGTTACCTCTGTCCTGTTCTGGAGGTTGGGTGTCTCTCTTTACACCGTTGTCCATGGGTGCATTTCTGTTGTACCTTGCATATGGCACTTCCAAGGCTGGCCAATCACCTAACCGAAGGGATGGGAGCTCCTGCTCTAAAGGGATCCTGACAAGAGAGCACTGTGTGGGAAAGCCCATTCAGCTCACACAGATACTCTGCCAGCAGGAGGCAGACTTTGGCTTTTTACCAATGCCTTATCAATGGCACTGGACTGTGAGCTCTAAGGGGCAGAGACCGGCATTTTATCTCTGTGTGCTCTCTAATATGCACAGAGCTGCCAGGATCACCACATATGAATGTGCAGTTGCTTCTGGGGGCCACCCACATTTGCTCCATAGACTTGAGTATTTATTATGACAATATTATGATGGCTGGCACTAAAGGAAGGGTCCTTACTAAAAAGCCAGTATTTCAAATTACTTTCTAGCTGATCAGAATAAAATCAGGAAAAGAAGCCTTTTGTAATTTATTCCAAGGGGCCATACATGGTTGGAACAAAGTGAACAAGGAAAGTGGGTGAGAGAGATGTGGCTTTGAGGAAGATGCTAGCATGCTAGAAACCTGGTCCTTAACAGGAGGGCAACACAGAGACCCATGGGTGATTTTAAGCAGGGGAATGCCATGTCCAATATGCTTCCCAATATAGTGGCTTCTGGCCACCATCTGGAAGATGGATGTCAGCATGGCCTCCCACAGGCTCTCCTGCTCCTGGTTTGCTCACATCCAACCCAGCTGAGAGCTGAGTGATGGTTGTTGCAGGAGATCTGGAAGGAGTGAATGGGTGGCAGGTGCAGGATGAAGGCAGAGTTGGCAGATTTTGATGGTTACAGGCAGAAAGAGATTGATAACCAGATTTCTAGTTTTGGTGTCTACTGGTAGACGTTTCTACTCCTGGGTAATGATCCTATTCACTGGCATAGGAATAAGGAAGAAGGTGGCAAACAGCGGGGAGTGAAAGCTCTGCTGCTGACTGTGCTGAGTTTTGACTGTGCAGTGGGTCATTATTGACACAAATCTGGAGTTCAAGAGAAGAGTCTGAAGTGGATATTTATATTTTGGACTTTTAAAAAAAGATTGTATTTATTTCTTTTTAGAGAGAGGGAAAGGGAAGGAGAAAGAGGGAGAGAAATATCAATGTGTGATTGCCTCACATGCACCCCCTATTGGGGACCTGGCCCACAACCCAGGCATGTGCCCTGACTGGGAATTGAACTGGTGACCCTTTGGTTTGCAGGCCTGTGTTCAATCCACTGAGCTATACCAGCCAGGACCACATTTTTTACTTTTTAAGAATAAAGAAGATACATGGACAGATTTCCAGCCAAGATGGAGGCATAGGGTAGATACACTTTGCCTCCTCGCACAACCAAAAGAAGGACAACAACAAATTTAAGAACAGAAAATAACCAGAACTCCAGAAAAATCAAACTGTATGGAAGTCCAACAATGAAGAGTTAAAGAAGAAACATTTATCCAGACTGAGAGGAGGGGTGGAGGCAAGCAGCTGGGGTGGAGAGGACTCAGGGCAAGGTGGTGTCTGAAGGACTGGGGGTGGGTAAGGCTGCAGCTGGTGGAGCAGGCAGTCCCACATTTGTGTGCTGATAATCCAGAAAAAACAACTGGGGAGCAAGACAGACCACGCAACCCAGTGTTCCAGCCCAGGGAAATAAAGCCTCAAAACCTCTGACTGAAAACACTTGTGGGGGTTGCAGCAGCAGGTGAAACTCTCAGCCTCATAGGAAAGTTTGTTGGAGAGACCCACAGGATCCTAGAACATACAAAAAACCGCCTACTCGGGAATCAGCACCAGAAGGGCCCAATTTGCTTGTGGGTAGTGGGGGAAGTGATTGAAAGCCAGCTGAGAGCTGAGCAAGCAGTGTTGTTCCCTCTCGGACCCTCCCCTATGTACTGTACCACAATGCGGTGACATGGGTTGCCCCACCCCAATGAATACCTAAGGCTCTGCCCCTTACTACCTAACAGGCAGTTGGAGACAAAATATATATATATATATATATATATATATATATATATATATATATATATATGGCCCAAATGAAAGAACAAATCAAACTCCATAAAAAATACAACTAAGCAATGAAGAGATAGCCAACCTATCAGATGCAGAGTTCAAAACACTGGTAATCAGGATGCTCATAGAAATGGTTGAGTATGGTCATAAAATAGAGGAAGAAGTAAAGGCTATGCAAAGTGAAATAAATGAAAACGTTCAGGGAACCAACAGTAATGTGAAGGAAACCAAGACTCAAATCAATGGTTTGGAACAAAAGGAAGAAATAACCATTCAACCAGAACAGAATGAAGGAAGAAGAATTCAAAAAAATGAAGAGGGGCTTAGGAACCTCCGGGACAACTTTAAATATTCCAACATCTGAACCATAGGGGTGCCAGAAGGGCAAGAGGAAGAGTAAAAAAATGAAAACTTATTTGAACAAATGATAAAGGAGAACTTCCCCAATCTGGGAAAAGAAATAGACTTCCAGGAAGACCAGGAAGCTCAGAGAATCCCAAAGAAGTTGGACCCAAGGAAGCACATGCCAAGGCACATCATAATTACATTACTCAACATTAAAGATAAGGAGAGGATCAAGACAAAAAGAAGCAGTTACCTACAAAGGAGTTCCCATAAGACTATGAGCTGGTTCCTCTAAAGAAACCTACAAGCAAGAAGGGGCTGGAAAGAAGTATTCCAAGTCATGAAAGGCAAGGACCTACATCCAAGATTACTCTATCCAGCAAAGCTATAATTAGAATGGAAGGGCAGATAAAGTGCTTCCCAGATAAGGTCAAGTTAAAGTAGTTCATCATCACTAAACCCTTATTATATGGAATGTTTCAGGGACTTACCTAAGAAAAAGAAGAAGATCAAAAATATGAACAATAAAATATCAGAAAACTCACAACTATCAACAACCAAACCTAAAAAAAAAAATGAACTAAGTAAATGAACAGGAATAGACTCACAGAAATGGAGAGCCCATGGAGGGTTATAAGTGGGGAGGGGGAGGGAGGAGAATAGGGGAAAAGGTACAAGGAATAAGAAGCATAAATGGTAGGTACAAAATAGATGGGGGAGATTAAGCATAGTACAGGAAATGGAGAAGCCAAAGAACTTATATGCATGACCATGGACATGAACTAAGGTGAGGGAATGCTGGTAAGAGGGGCGGTATAGGGTAGAGGGGAATAAAAGGGAGAAAAAGATGGGACAACTGTAGTAGCATAATAATAAAATACACTTTAAAAAACAAACAGAAAAAGTAATAAAGAAGATAATTGAACTTGTGGGGTGAGTGAAACAGGGGGAATGATTCTTTTAAAAGAGACGGTGATCCAGGACAGAGGGATATTTAAGAGTCAGGCAGAAGACATAGAGCCTTCAGCAAAGGCTCAGCAGCCAGACCAGGGGACCTGGAATGTGGATGTCTAGAGAGGGGAGGGCTTCAAAGTGAGCCAGGTGTGTGGACACTGGCGGTGCCTCCAGTCTGACAAAGTTCAGAGTGTCCATATTGGATCCAGGAGCTGAGAGTCCCTTAAGCACTTTCAGGAGAGTGGCTGAGCAAAAATCAGATGAAGGGTCTTGAAGGAGATTGGAAGGTGAGGACATGGAGACAACACAGACAATTTTTTCAATAAATTTGGCTGGGAGGGTGAGAAAGAGACACCGATGTAACTAGAGGGAGACATGAGGCTGGGGAAGAATTTTTCAGTATATGACTGGTTTAAACACATGTAGAGTTGATGGGAAGGAGGTAGTGGAGAATAGGTTGGGAAAAACGAGAGGACACACTAGGGGTCACTAAGGTAAGTGCATGGGCTGTGGAGGAAATTTACCTGAGCTTAAATTTCTACTCTGCCATTTCTTAGCAGAGTCAACAGAATGAAATAGGCACACTCTAGCTACCTTTAGAACAGTAGATGCAACAGAGTCATAAGCTTTTCCCTCTCCATGATGCATCTGAGAAGAAGTGCCAATGACCTTCTCAGACTTAACAAGTGTCAATACCATTTAAGGATATGAAAATGCTCTTTAAGGATTATTTCCAAGGCACCTGTTTCATTTATCTGTTATTGTGAAATAACCCGCTGATACTTAGTAGTTTCAAAAAGAAGATAGTATTCATTCTGTCTGTGAATCTGCACTTGACCAGGACTCAGTGGGGTCACCTTGTCCTCTTTCCACCCCATGTCAGCTGGGGGCTCAAGAGTGAGAGCTGGAGTCACCTGACGGCTCGCTGACTCGCAGATCTGGGGGTAACACTGGCTCTCCATGGGACTTCAGTGGGGCTGTTGGTCACAGCATCACCCCACATCCTCTCCAGGAAGCATGGGCTTCCGCGCGGCCTGGTGACTGGGTTCCCAGAGTGCGTGTCCTTAGGGAGAGAGCCAGGTAGGAGCTGCATAAATTTCGATGACCTGACTGCGGAAGTGATCTGGCCTCACCTTCTCCTCACTCCATTCATTAGAAGTTGTGTCACCAGTATCAGCCACATAGAAAAGGAGAGAAATCAGGTTCCACCTCTCAATGAGAAAGTCTCAAAGAATGTGTGGGCTTGTTTTTAAACCACAATAGTAATATATTGCCAGTGAAGACAAAAAATTACAATTACAGGTTCTGGGAAGTTATTTGCTGAGACATAACTCCTGAAGTCATCAGTGTTCTGTGAGACTTTTTTGTTTAAGTCATTCTTGCAAGAGCATATTTATTTTAACTAAGAACAGAAAGCTTGTGATAGTAATGAAGTAATGGAGTAAACCCGTACAGATTTTCATAATGCATGGGAAGAAAAAGCAATAATCTTGTGGCAGTTCTCAATTTATTGCTTCTCAGAATGGACACTCTGAACTAGTTTATGAGGCAGAACCTTCTCTCTTGTGGTGGAGCCCTGAGGCAAAGGGAACACCCCCTGTACCACTGAGACTTTTTTGTCTGTCATTATGAAGACTAGGACTATAGGCAATATTATCTGTATGATAAGCAAACAGCTGGCCTTTGCACTTAATTTTACCTGCAGAAATGGGAAAAGGATGAAATAGCATTTTATTTCATGATAGTGGAATAAGGAGCATAGAGTGTGTTTCTCCCACCTGCTGTGAACTTGGGCTAGTAGAGTGGGTGTGCTGACAGCAATCACCGCAGCATAGCTCTCTGGGGAGGATCAAGGAAGCCAAGGCAGACAGAGCCCTGAGCGGGGGCCAGGCACACAGCGCGCTCACTGACAACTGAGAACGACCGACCAGTGATGTGAGAATCTCGAGCAGGCTAAATGAGATGGCACCTTGGATAAGAGTGGGCTCCTGCTTCTGATGGATGAGAGGGAAGAAGGAAAAGTTTCAGTAGGTTTCAATGTTGGGTGATGGGGAGTTAAGAAAGTCTCCTACCAATTCTATTATTTTGCTGTAAGCGAGGAAAGAGGAGGGAGGGCAGGAGATTGAACAAAGTGGGGAACTTTTGAAATATTTTCTATGAAGACAGGGCAGCCAGAAAGTCAAAGATGCATGAAAGGGCTGCTAAGCAACCACAAGGCCAGTTGCTTTGGAGTGTCATAAGTGTGCAATGTGCTCAGTGACTTTGGGGTGGGGTCCAGGGGCACACGTCGCACAGTCCACAGCTCTGCCAGGTAGTATGATGGGAGGGTGGGGCCAGGCAGTGGAAATATTGACCAAAAATGGCCCCAGTGAGAGGATGGAAGGTGAAGACAGGTGGAGATGACAGAGCAAAGTTGACTAGGTCAGAGGATTGGGTCCCTGGTGGTAAAGGACATAGAGAAAATGGTGCAAATGCAGGAGAAGTGAGGGACAGAGGGGGAAAAAGGAGAGAGGGAGAAAGAGGCCATAAAGATGGTCTGTTGTGGTCAGAGGGTAGGATTTTGAACTTTTTAGAGCAAAAGAAGTTGTGAGTGATGACAAAGCACAGGGTTTGGCCCTAAGACTGGATAGAAAAGGGAGAATAGGAGTGCAAGTCACTGGAAGTGAGAAAGACAAGCGACTGAGTATTCCTTTGGGGTTTAGGACAAAGAGGAGAGTGTGGTTCCGGGTACCAAGTATTACTACATGGAGTGGGTGGCAGGAGCCCAGGAGCCTAGAGCTTCAAGGGGAGGTGTCAGCTTCGAAGTGCTGGGGCTTCTGTTTGTTTGTGTTGATGGGTTGTTCATTTGTATGGAGGTCACAGTCTGATGTCAGTGGAGAGGTGCCCCAGTGTTGGCCCTACTTCCTGGCCTGAACTGTCCAGGCATGAGTTCCCCCTCCCTGAGGAAGCTGCAGAGAAAGCATGGCACCCAGAGGAGAGCCACATGCCAGCCAGGGCCAGAAGTGGGGGAATATTTGGAAAAGAGAATGGAAAGATAGGTAGATTCATTTACAAAACAACCATTGCACACCTGCTGCGTGTATGAAACTGCTTTGGGCTTTGGATGTAAACGAGAGGAAAGGAATTGACATTCCAGTGGAAGAGACAGAGGATAAACTCCCAGGTAAATGCACACGCAATATAATTTTGCGTCGTGATACAGACTGTGAAGAAAAAATAAATGGGACTATCAAATGGACAGTGAAGGGTGCATGGAGGAAGGGAGGACTTGTTTGTCACAAGCAGCGTCCCCTGGAGGGAACGGAGGGTGCAGTGGGATTTGTGTCGTTGGTAAACCTAGAAAGGCTGTTAGATGAAAGTTTGCTGAACTGACACTTCTGCTTAGAGCAGATGGAGGAGAGCACATTGGGGGTTGCGAACCATCGCTGTGAGACGGGTGATTTTGCAAAATAACTGCCAAGTTTTCGAAGCAGTTCTTTCCCAGTGGGGCCTCCAGGGAAGCTGTGGTCAGTGCATGATCTGTGCTACCTGCCTGACCTCAAGGGCAATGACAGACTTTTGCAACCCCTGTCCTCAGGTCTGGTAGGTCTCATACCACTGGAAAGCAGAGGTGCTTCCCGCCTTGGGGGTGGGCAGTTCACAGGCAGCTCAGGAAGCCGTGGTGTTCTTGAAATTGAGCAAAGGGAAGTGGCTCACACTTCAGACATGACACCCCATGAGGCTTAGAGGAGACCTTTTAGGACCAAGAAAAGGAAGTTTTACTTTACCAGAAGTTAGTAAGTGCCCAAAATTTACTTTCATAGTAGATTTCTAGATAAGGTTAGTGGGAGACCAGGAACAATGCTGGCAGACAGAGCAGTAACTGACTGGTAGTGAGAACTGGGGACTTTGGAGGGGTTCTCACACTGGGCGGCCCCGAGAGATGCACTTTGGGCTCCAGTGATGCTGTCTGGTGCCCTGACGGCCAGGGCATTGGCGACACCACTCAGACCCAGATGGGTGACCCCCGCCTGATCCTCCTGTGTTGAATCTTGAATCCTGAAGTCCTATTTCTTCATTCTCTCCTCACCTGGGCTACTCCTCAGGATCGTGAGGAAGATATATTTTTCTAGCTATAGTGAAAGCCCTTTCCTTTTAAAATGACTAAACTAAGTTATTATTAATCTTTTTGAACACTTACTTTACTCAAGATACCATTGTAGAAAATAGACACTCAAAGATAAAAATGTGTTAGCTCATAAGATCCAGCAGGGAGAACAGTTGGTTTTTATAAATGACATTACAAAATAGCACAAACTGAACTGTCACCTACTCTTCACTGTCTCTCTCTCAGGCCCCCTGAGAGAGAGACAGTGTTCAATTCCAGGTGTGTAAGTTCAGCTGCCACCTGCACTGAGGGCCCGTCAGCTTCTCAAACAACACACGGCTTAAACCGAGTCGACCATCTCCCTCCACGGCCCTCAGAACAACCCTGCCCCACTCCTCCTGTTGCCTTTCTCAGTCAGTGGTGCCACTGCCTCTCCGCTATCTAAGCAATAAACAAGACTGTCCTTGATCTCCACTCTCAGTCGTCACTAAGTCCTACTGAATTTGCCCCCTAAGTTTTTCTAGGGTCTTCTGTCCATCCTGATGATTGTCTCCATAGTTCATACTTTGTCTTATCCTCTGTGGGTTACCTAGGCAACCTTCCATGCAGCCTCCTTACCGCATTTGCCTTGTTCAAAACCTTGGTCCACTGCTACATCCAGGTGCTCCTGTGCCTTTTCTTCTTCCATGGTTCCCATATGTTTTTGGCAGAGCAGATCCCTCATATTCAGGGCCCTGCCAACCCTGCAGCTTGTCCTTCAGTTGCCCTCACCTCTCCCTGTGCGCACAGCATGTCACAGCCACTGTGAATCTCTTACAGGTATCCCAGGATGCTGTGCTCTCATACAAGCTCAGTGTTGGCATGTGCTGCTCTTGGTTAGAAATTATACTTCAGGGCTCAGTTCAGGACTCAGCCCCTCAGGGGAACAACATGTACCTGATTTTCACAGGAAAGTGGCCCAGGTAAGTGGCCGAGGGTTGGGAGATGGGCTCAAGATTACTCAGCTAATAACAGACAGAAACCAGACTTATAGCGGGGTCTAATCTGGTTTTAGACTATGATATTTTTTTTTACCATTCCATGGTCTTATGGTTCTACTGCAGTTCTAAGGAACAAAGTCAAGACAGGAGACAGAGGTCCTGATTCTTCTCAGAACACAGATGAGGTCTCCAATAGTTAATGTCAGGGTTAAAGGGGGCATTTCGAGAGGTTAGAGGTAAGTTCAGCTCAATGGCAGTAGGAGAGGAGACAAATCTTTGGTAACCTGGAGGAAATGCTTCTCAGAAGGAAGGTTTCTTCACATTATGAGGTTACAGACTCCCAGACCAGTGGGCGTCACTGTGATGTCAGCAGTGACTCATTGTCTGTTGTCCCAGGAATCGGAGGGGGCAGGAGGCTGGGCAATGGCCAGGGGACATGACTCCTCCTGCCCTTGAAGCGATCTCTGGGTCCCTCAACATGGACACAGGAGGAAGTGTGTGAAGGGATTTCTCCAATGTCTAAGAGCTCCAACCAGACAGGAGAAGAAACCGCTAACTTCCAGACTCAGAGTTGGACACCTGTTGCCTCAAGGAGCTGCGGAGTACTGTGCTTCATGTACCTCTGCAGCCCACACCATATGGCACTGAGCTGGGAGCAAGGAATCTGGACCTGGTCCACAAGCCTGAGTGCATAGCTACACTTATCAGGCACTTAGCATGTGCTAATAGCCTTATGAAACCTTCTCCTTCCTCTATTTCTTTCTTTCTTTTCCTTCCTTTCCTTCCTTCCTTCCTTCCTTCCTTCCTTCCTTCCTTCCTTCCTTCCTTCCTTCTTTCTTTCTTTCTTTCTTTCTTTCTTTCTTTCTTTCTTTCTTTCTTTCTTTCTTTCTTTCTTTCTTTCTTTATCCTTCTTGTACTAATAAGAAAACAGAAGTTCAAGGAAGCTCAGTAACTTGTCCAAGGTCACAAAGAAAGTCAATGATGTGCCCAAAATATATATATATTTATTTATTTCATCCTCACCCAAGGACATGCTTCTAGAAAGAATGGAAGGTGGGGAGAAAGAGAGAGAGAGAAGCATCAGTTAGCCTGCTTTTGCATATGCCCTGACTGGGGACCAAACCCTTGACCCTTCAGCCTGTGGGATGATGCCCAAGCAAAATGAGCCACACTGGCCAGGGCCATGTGGCCAAAATTTAAAACCAGGCTTATCCAACTTGAGATCTCATATTTGATCTATTTTTCTACATGTTAAACATGGTTCTGATTTTGAGAAATTACAAGTAACAGTGAGGAAACAGAAGAAGTCTCAATGTACCCTAACAGTACAACCATGTGGAAATAAGAAGGACATGCAAGCCCCAGGGAAGCTCGAGCACTGATGGGGAATGTGTGGGCATAACTCTCAGGAGAGGTGGCCTCAGAGTTCAGGGTGAATGAGTTTCTGGCCAGAAGAAGAGTCTTCTGAGTTGGAGAAATGTGCAAATACATGAAGATAGTAAACATGTTTGGGAAGAGTGAATAGACTGGTGACCACCATGATCAGTCAAGAGCTCATGACATCAGGGGGCACTGTTGGCATGATGATGACTGAGATGCTGTGAAAAGAAAACCCCCTTAGCTCTTCCACATGAGCCCTCACCAGAACTGAAAAGGTGAACGTTTGGGCCACTCAGCATTCTGTTCCATGATCATAACGTTGCTCATTAGGTATGTGTCAGGGTAGCATTTTCGGTGAGATCTGTTTGCCCGAAACTGTGAAGTCTATACGTGCAGTCACAGGCTTCTTGGTGTGTTACTCATACAGTGTGCTCGTCGATCATGAGGCACAACCATCTGCTCTTTGAAGGGAGGAATACTTGCATCCTCATTCCATCTCCTCTGAGAACCGTGCAACTCAGAAACGTCCCGGCCTCTTCTGAGCCCAGCAGGTGAGGTGACACAGTGCATTATAAGCACTTTTCGTATTTGCTACCCAGTCTTCAAGATTAAATATTTCAAATAGCTGCATACTTTTCTAGCAATGTAACATCATTAATTAATTTTCCATTTTTGAACGTTGAGGTTTCTCTTACTATTTTGCTGTTTTCGTCTTTGCTGAAACCATCGTGTTGGTTTTATCCTTTGTATTATCTTCTGTTCAAAGGTTCCCTGAAATGGGAGTAACGATTCACCATATCTTTGTGGGTTTGGACACATGTCACTCAGTCACCTTCTTAGAAACCTGGAACTGTACCTGTCACTGGCCTCAGGTCTCACGGCAGCCTCACCAACATTGGGAAAAGTGCTTTTGCTAATTTTGCTAATTTACAAGGTGTAAATGCCTATTTTAACTATGATTCCCTTCTTAATAATAGAAGTTAAGCATTTTCTATGTTTCTATTTTCCATCTGATTTCAATTTTTTTGCAGATTTTCCTTTACTCACTTATCTACTGGAATTTTAGTACTTTTCTTTTCAAATTGTATGACTTCAAAATCACATATGGAAAAATTGGCAAAAGTCTCTCTTGGAAGCTACATAAAGATGGACCAGGAGCCAAAATAGGGAAGAGAAAGTGAAGAAAGATACAAAGTAATAACTTAGAGTTTATTTTCATTTTTGAAGTTACTCCAGAGTAGTGAATCTTAACGTTTTTTGAGACTATACATCCTTTTCAGATATGGGTTCTTGTCTCCAAAATGAACCTAACCTATTGCATAACATTTCAATGAGTTCATGGGCCCCATGAAGCCTATCTACAGACCCTATCATTCAAGGTCCTTTGTTCTATGACAACTACTTTAACTAAAATGTTCATTTAATTATGCTGATTTTTGCCTGTCTTAACAAAGAGCTAAGTTGTTATGTTTTGTTAGAAGGTTAACATTATAAATAATTCAATGTAGTTTTATTTTTCCTCGCACCATTTTTTGAGAATTTTAAGGTTATTGCTGGGTGGACTTCAAAGTCCCAGATGGGAACTTGGCTTCATCATGCAGACCTTTGGCTCCAGTGTGACATGGCCTCCATGAGGTGGGGGCCTCAGAGTCTGCAATGAAAACAACAGACTGAGCCCTCCCCCACCCTGCAAACACTTCAGAGTTATCAGATTCAGAATTTTAAACTACTGTATTTGAAATACTTGAAGTAAAAAAAAATGAATCAAAAAGTAAGCAAAGACAATTATAACAAATGATCTGGTAAATGATCAGACAAGTAAACAAATTTTGAGAATTTAATCACACTTTTATAAATAATATATATAGTGTTTGAAAAAGAACTCAGTGTATGAGTTTTGACAACAGAAGGAATGAATTATTGTAAGAAGAATTATTGCACTGGAAGGGCTCCCAAAATTGCCCAGGGTGCAGGACACAGAAGAGGACAATTCAATATGTGGCAGATGTGTTAAAACACAGCGAGGACAAGAAGGCCTAACATACGTTTAATAACAGCCTCTTAAGGTGGGAATGGAGAGCAAAGAAAAAAATGTCCAAAGAATTAATAACTTAGAATATTGGAATATTCCAGAGCTAATAAGTAAGTAAATCCATGGAGCCAGGAAACACAACCCATCCAAAGAAAGATAAAGAAAAATTTGTACACAGATACATTGTAATGAATCTGTAAACAAAGTAAAGAGATTATTTTACAAATAGACTGATGGCTGACTTAATAATAGAAACAGAAGCAGGAGACAGTTGAATGCTATCTTCAAAGTGCTGAGAAAATTAACTGTTTATACAGAATTGTGTACCTACCAAAACTATCTGTCAAGAGGAAAGACATAATACAGATACTTCCAGAAAAATAATAAATAAGTTTACCACCAACAAGCCCTCTTTAAAAGAGGTCTAAAGGTCGTTTTTAAAAACAAGAAAAAAAATGCCCTGGCTGGTGTAGCTCAGTGGATTGAGCGTGGGCCTTTGAACCAAAGGATCGTGGTTCAATTCTCAGTCAGGGCACATGCCTGGGTTACAGGCCAGTTCCCAGCAGGGGACGCACAAGAGGCAACCACACGTGATATTTCTCTCCCTCTCTCCTTCCCTTCCCCTCTAAAGATAAATAAATAAAATCTAAAAAAAAAAAAAATTGTCAGTCTTAAAAAAAAAAAAAAAACAAGAAAAGTGGTCCTAGAAAGAGAGTGTATTCTTTTTTTATTAGCTGCTATAACAAAGTGCCACAAACTTAGTGACTCAGAACAACACCAAATTACCATCTTCCCTTTCTGCAAGTCAAAATCCTGACCCACATCTTGCAGGATGGGAGCAGGGCATCAGTGGGGCTGGTGGAGGCTCTGGGAAGAATCTGTGTCCTAGTTTTTCCCACCAGCTGGAGGCTCCTGCCTCATTGCTGGCAGCCCTTCCTCCATCTTCAAACCAGGAGCTATGGGTGGGTCCTTCTCGCCTCACATCACTCTGCCTCCTCTCTGCCCTCCTCCATTTAGAAGCAGCTGTGAGTCCACTGGGCCCAACCAGATGACCTGGAACAATCTCCCTGGTTTAAAGTCAGCTGATTAGCGACCTTGATTCCATCTGTAACCTCAGTTCCTCCTTTTCCGAGTAACCTAACGCATTCACCAGTCTGGGGATTAGGATGCAGGTGGCTTTGGGAGCCTCTCGCATGAGATCTGGGATGTAAGTAAGAATGATGAGCCAAGAAACCAGTAAACATGTAGGAAAATTTAAACAAACTTCATAGTATCTATTAAAAAAATCTAAATGTGGAGTTAAAAAAAGGACAGACCTAAAATGTCATTGACAATGACATACAGGTTGAGAGGGAGGTGATTAAGATTAAAAATTCTGATAGATCCATGTATTTGGGGGCAAGGAAGTTTAAATATGTATTGAATATGAAAAGTAAAATATTCATGTTAAATTTCAATAGTAACCACTGAAAGAGCAGAAACAGATTGTGTAACCTCTAAAACAGTAGGGGATTGGGAACTGAAATAAATTTAAAAAGAAATAATAACAGCCCCCCACACACATAAGGCAAGAGAGGAGAAATAAGGAGCATTGAAAAGGGTTAAAATAGAAATTAAAAATATAAGCAGTAAAGCAAGTCCAAATTTATTAAAGATTATAAAAAGTGGACATGAACTAAGCTTCCTAGGTGAGAGACAGATTATGAGATTGGATTTTAAAATGTGGCTTCATGCTATTTATAAGAGACATGCCCAAAATATTAAACAGAAAAGTTGAAAGTGTAAGGATGAAAGAACACAGTCAAGCACTACTTGGCAGGGAGCTGGGCCAGCCTAGTCACTCAGAGCATGATTCCTTTGAGAACAGGAAGGGAACAGCTACCACATGGTGACCAAATATTTACTTCACAGCAAACAGATGACACTCTGAACTCGTATGACTACAAACAAAAGCACACCCCACGACTTCAACATATATAGACTTTTGGAAGAGCCATGGCTATCAGCTGACGTGAACTTACTATGTCCACGTGACTCTACTAAAAACTACAAGGCTCATCAAAGTGCTATCCTCACGCCCAGATTTCTGATGGGAAGCCTTCCCCGTGGTGGGAAGGTTTAGACCGGGGCCATGCCTTCCTCTCTTCTGGGCTCTGCTCCATCCTCACTGAGCCCACACCTCACCTGGAGGTCTTTGCATCACCCATCAGTGTGAAGGTCCTTCATCAAAGGACCACAGTCACACCCTTAAGTGTGTTTAGATAGATCTGCATGGAGGCTTCTCTGGTTGCAAATACATGAAGAGTCCATGCCGTACATCTGAGCACAGGCCCGTCACCGCAGGCTCACAGAACAGGTGCACAGGCACACACGCAGCCCTCTCCTGGCCTGACAATGGCACCGACACCTGGTGCCCACATCCTCCTGTGATGATCTTTAAGGAACCGCTGCTATGCTGGGGCTGTAGGAAAGCCTCTTCTCTGTGCCCTTGTCCTCACCCAGAGGTTCCCTCCTGAACCAGGGGCTTGAGTCGTGTCTTCAGCAGCCTGCAGCTTTCTCTGATCAACCACATCAGGCCCCCTGTATATCAACCCCAGAAAGGGCCTCAGACCAATCCCCAAATTCAAGAACAGGCCTTGCTGCAAGAGGTGAAGGCTCTCCTTCTCTCCCACAGCTCGAACTTCTGGGTAGAAACCTGCTGGCTAGCCCTTAGAACTGGGTTCACATGCTGGCTAGCCCTTAGAACTCCCAACATCCCTTCAACTACAGCATTGAAGCCAGCTCCTCACCTGGCAAATGGCCGTGACATGTGCTGGAGAGGGCCAAGGCCCTGCCCCTTCCCGGCTCTGTGCTCTTAATATGTCGCCTCTCACTGTTGAAGCTCTGAGCTGGTTGACAACTGCCTTTAGCTATTGGAGAGATGGAAACATAAGGGAGCTAATGCACCTGGCAGGGTGCCCACCACAGGTAGGCATCTATCAAATGTTGCCCAATTCCTAACCTGCTGGGGAGGCCCATGTGCTCTTGGACAGGCTGGATCATATTTCCGTAGTGACATCAGAGCCATGCTGAGGCCATGGCGGACATGATTCCGGGGACTGATTTTTAGCCTAAGTTCTGTCTACAGACTTTCCGGTCACCTCCATTTCTCCATTTGCCAAATGGAGGCTTTTGCATTTGGCTTCTGCCACTTGGAGTATCCAAAAGGTTTAGGACCCAGGCTATCCTTACAGATTTGGGGTGGTCTTATGCTGCCATCTCTTAAATCACATGCTGTCCCTCATGTGTAATAAGAATTCCATCTTATACATGTATAGGGTTAGCAGTTCACAAAGCACTCCCACATCCCTGGTCTTGTTTTAATTGGTCTTGGCAATGATTCTATAAGGGGAATAAAAGGCAAGTCAAGTGTTATGATCCCCATTTCAGAGCTTGGGAAGTTGAATGTCAGAGGGGAATAAGGACTTGTCTGGGACGCAGGCTCTGGGTAGCGGGAAGACTGGGTTTTCCTGAGTGCTAGTGCTTCGTTCTTAAGGAGGTATCATGTGGTAACATGGGCTCTGAGTCAAACAGCTCTGTGCCTCAGTTTCCCAATACATAAAACTGGGATAATAGAAAGGCATCTGAAGACTTGTGACACCCAATGCAGTTGTCCGTGTGACAGCATGACAGCTGCTGTGGTCACTGCTACTGTAGATACTGTGTGTGCCCCCAGAGCTCCTCCCTGCCCAGGAGAACGGCCTATAGCTGAAGAGGCCACAGCTCTTCTCCAAGGGAAGCCTGGTCAGTGCGGGGATAGAAAGGCCCGACTCCCTTGCCAGGGCCACCCTCCCTCCATCTGGGCTGAGGCCTGCATTGTGACTGCATTACAGTTCAACCTCATTTTCTGCTGTGTCCTTCTCTCTTCACATCCCCAAGTAACTCCCCCAGTAAGTGCCCTGTATGCTAATCTTCGCTGCATGCCAGGCTTGTGCACATATGAAAACCATCCTCTGCAAGTCAGGCATTAACCACAAAGGGGGGTGTTTGTATGGAACCATCACACAGAGCCCCCTCCCAGGGAACGCAGAGGCCAGTCTGGGTTGAGTATGCATCTATGTTCTTGCAACAGACTGAGATGGGTAGGCCCTTCCGCGATCCAAGTCCTTGGGCAGCCTCCAGGCCTGCCTGGGCAAGCCCCGACCCTGGGCTGTTGTGTTCCTAGGCACGGCCTTCTTTCCCCAGTGATGCAACCCTGTGCAGCCGACCGCAGGACGATTGCTCGTTCCTGTTACCCAGCACAGAGAGGCTTGTGGCTGTCTCTCCAGGAATTCTGGCACTTTGCAAGACCCTGTGGTGGGAATGTCTTTGCTTTGCCACAAAAGCCTCCTGCCTCAGAAAATGAAGTGTTCTCAGGAGACCAACATTTGGGGCAGGGCTTCCCAAGGCTCATCCACCCTGTGACACGAAACAACCAACAGAGGTACTTATTAACTCAAGTCATTCTTCGGTGTTAAGATGCCATAATTACCATTAACTCCCCCAGAGAATCACGTAATGTAAGAGGGAAAATGCAAACTGAAGAGTTGCCAGACTTTCTCCTGTGTCCCCACTGTAGGAAGTCCTGGTGCCTCAATTCTGCTCCAAGTCCAGAGCCCTTGAAGGGGTAACTGGAAAGGGGTCCGGAGGCCAGCCCCCTGAGCCTGTAGGCTCCTCGAGTGGCCTTTCCCCCAGCCACCGCACTCAACTCTGATGACTTACACCTGCCTGAACACCCAGTCATGCTTCCTCTCACTCCCTCCTGCCTGCTTGTCCCACTCTGCCCCTTGACCTCACCCCAAGCCCCTGTAGGGTGGCGTTGTCCTGCTCTGTGCTCCTACAAATCTGTGTTTCCTGTGTCCATGCTTATATCACCCTGGATGCAGTTTCTGAAAGTGTGAAGACTCAGTCCCAGAGGACAAGGACACATCCGCCATGCTTCCCACTGTCTCCTCAGGATCTTGTAGAACACTTGGCAGGATGCGTGGGGCCCAGAGCACTTGGTTTTGTTGTGATTATCGGTTGTTGTTGCAGCTGACAGCTCTGTCACTGGCTTCTGCGAAAGCAAGAGGAATCGCCCTTTTTCCTTAGTCTCTGCTCCAAGAACACCAGGAGAGTTGAATTATTCTGACCGAGTTCTGTGCCGGACACAGTCAGAGGACGGGGGGATGGTGGGAGTGAGAAAAGAAGGAGTGGGTCCCCAGTGCAAGGCAGGGTGTGGGCAGACAGATGGGGTCTGTGGGGAGCTCGGGGGCGGGGGTGTGCTCTCAGATGCAGGAGCTGCTGGGTCCATTTGTGCCCCCCTGGAATCCATCCCTCTGCATTTTCATTTTCATTTGGCAGGCTTCTCAGTTCCCTTGTGTATCACTCATTGGCTTCCACAGGATTATTTCAGGTACGGCTCTAGGTTGCAGAAAATAGATGTGTTTGAGCTTCCGCTGTGATGGAGAGTCTATGAGTCAGGACACAGGGACAGGAAGTGTAGCCAGATCTCACGAGAGATGCTAACTGGGAACAGGAAGGTCACGGGACACAAAGGCAATAATGGAGGTCTGTCTGTTGATTACCACCTCCCTCTTGTGTCTGTGTCTCTTCTTCCTTCTGAACTCCATCTATGTGATCCTGAAGACATCTGTGAAATGAGAGTCACACAACTGCCCACCTCATGGGGTGGTTGAAGGACTGAGATAGTTAGTGAAGGTCAGGTAAACCTCCAGGCAGCAGACCTGCTTCACAGAATGGCCCTCCTGATGTGATAACAAATCTGCACACCATTGTGACAAGACAGGCCTCCCTGGCAGGTGCTCTGGCTGTCCCAATGCCCAAATTTCCAGGTTTACAAATCTAGTTCCTGATTTAGACAAGCGTTTCTCTACATAAGCTGCTTCAGAAGTCCTCAGCCTAGGCTTAGAGGCCTTGGGTCTTGCTGTTGAGCCCAAGCTGAAGAGTAGGAAGTGAGGCCATGGGAAGTCCCCATGGTCTGGCACCCAGGACAGCACCCTACCCAGCTACCAGCCAGATTTGAGGCCCTGTGGACTGAACAAAGGGACACTGGACATGAGTCCAGGCCCCCAGAAACAGGGTTAGGGAGGTGTAAAGGGCTCCAACAGACCCATTGGACATATTTACTAATGAGTAACCCTTTTGCAAGTGAGTGCGACCTGTCTTTCCCCACAGAAGAGACTGGTTTGAAGGCAGCCATCAGAGGCAGCCACTAGGCGCATCTGCCCCTTCCTCTCTGCTAAGGTATCACCCACAGCAAGGCCCTGTTTCAATGCACATAGTGTGTAAAACATTTTACAGTCTGGCTGCCATTCCTCCTTCCAGCCTGCGTCTCATCTAAGATGGGGCAGGTAGTGCCGGCCGTTTTACGGCTGTTGGATGGAGCCCTGGAGAGCAGAAAGGACCTGTTCAGAGCACAGATCTGGGACATTCATTCTTCCAAAAGAGTCCTTGCCTCTATTTCCCCCATGTGCCAACCCAATGGCTTTAAGGATTCTGAGTTTATGGTTCTGAATGGCCAAGAGGCGATGGTTTAGACAATAGGGACTTCCAGAGAAGGGCAGGGTCATGCCAGCACCAGGATGTGAATCCAGGGTTAACTGGAAAAGGCACAGATGTCCTGGTGCTCCCTAAGCCATCGCCCAACCACACTGGCCTCCATGTGATCCTCTGACCATGAAGAACGACAGCCAGGGGCCTTCATGATTGCTGTTCCCTCCTCAGAGAACACTTTTCTTTGACCTCACTCAGGTCTCAGTTCAAATGTCACCCTCTCTGAGAAGTCGTTCCTGACCACTTTCCCTACAACCCTTACAAACATCATGTTTTGACTTCCCTTGTAGCGCTTACCATCACATGAAGTTTAGTCTATTTGTTTCTCATCTGCCTTCCTCCATTAGCATATCAGAGCCTTGACAGCTTCTCCCCAAAGCCAGGAGGAGTGCCTGCCACACAGGATTAATTCAGTCCATATTATCTGGATGTAGGATGCATGCATGGACCGGTGGAATTGGGGCAGAGTGGGCACAAAGGTCCAGGCTCACTGTTCCAGCTCAGTTCCTCACATGTGACCTCAGTTCTACGTGGATCAGAACCAGTTTGGCTTCTGTTAGCCTGAGTCACCCTTCTGGCAGCAGGGCTGCACCAGCCCTGTGTGGGCGTGTGGGAAGGCGGGCCGCCACTCCCCCTCTTCCTCCCCTCAGGTAGTCAAGAGGGAGCAGCAGCTCCAAGGCTGGCACTGGTGGGACAGGTACTGCCTGGTGCCCTCCTTTCTGTGCAGCAGCTCTGTCTGGAGCCAGGGGCTGGAAGACCTTGGAAGACCTTGTATTCTATCAGGTCCCCCTCATGGCTTTAGGTAAGCTCCTTCCACTCCTATTTTTTCATATGAAAAATGGGGGGGGAAAAGGTCCAATGCTGGTGTCTGCTGCCTGACTCTGAAGAGCAAGCTGTCAGGGAAACGTCAATGGTGTGGAGCTCCAGGCCTGTCTGGGAGACCTGGCCACCGTGGGGGCAAGAGCCACCATGGGGGGACCACACAGCCATGGCGCCGGGCCAGCAGGTGGACAGAGGAGGCTTGCTGCCATGAGGAAAACTGTGGAGCTCTTAGGTTTTCCTAATAATGAGTCTTGCTGTTGATAGAGTCATGGGAATTGGAGAGCTATTTCTGTAAAATGGAGAAAGGACAGTGTGAGCTAACTGGGAAACACTGAGAGAAGCTGGAATAGGCCACAAGATCTGAGGGGTACTGGGCAGGGTGGTGGCTGTCACTAGTGAGTTCCAGCAGATGCTTGTCCCATGGGAAGGCCCAGGTGGCCAGAACCTCTTACTTTCCAAGAGTCAGCTATTCTGATTCTGGTATGCATAGTATTTTGATTAAATAGAACAATAGAGTGATCAAGTAAAATAGTCAATGGGCTGCCGGCTTGCAACCTCTGGCTAAGATGTGTGTGGGGCACAAGAAAGATCTTACAATTGGTGGTCTGAAGACCCAGTTTCCAATCCTTAGTTGGCCTCTAATGGGTAAACTCTTTTTCTTTCTGGGTCTCACTTTCCTCCAAGTCAACATGAGGTTGGTGAACCTTCAGGGTTTCATGGACACAATACAGGCACCTCATTTTATGGCACCTCACTTTGTTGCACTTTGAAGATACTGCAATTTTTACAAACTGAACTTTTGTGACAACCCTGTGTCAAACAAGTCAATCAGTGCCACTTTTCCAACAGATTTGCTCACTTCATGTCTCTGTGTCACATTTTGGTATTGCAATATTTCAAACTTTTTATTATTAGATTTGTTATGGTGATCTGTGATCAGCAATGTTCGATGTTACTACTGTTGTTTTGGGGTACCACAAATGAACCCATATAAGGCATCAAAATTGATCAATGTTGTGAGTGTTTTCACTGCTCCACCGACTGGCTGTTCCCTGGTCTCTCTCCCTCTCCCGGGGCCTCTCTACTCCCTGAGACACAGCAGTGTTGTAATCAGGCCAAGAATGAGCCTATAACGGCCTCCAAGTGTTCAAGTGAAAGGAACAGTCACACATGTAGTCCTGGTGAAGATGCTGTGAAGATTGTTGAAGTGACAACAAAGCATCAAGACTATTTCATGTACTTAGTTGACAAATCAGCAGCAGGACTTGAGAGGACTGAGTGCAATTCTGGAAGAGGCTCTATGGCAGGTAAAATTCTGTCCAACAGCTTTGCATGCTGCAGAGAAATTGTTGGTGAAAGGAAGAGTCTGATTGATGTGGTAAACCTCACTGTCGTCTTATTTTAAGAGTCTGAACAGCCACCCAACCTTCAGCAACTACCACCCTGATCGGTCAGCAACCATCACCATCAAAGCAAGACCCTTCACCAGCAAAAAGATTATGACTTGCTGAAGACTCAGAGGGTGCTTATCATTTTTAACGATGAGATGTTTTTAATGGAGGTGTGTACACTGTTCTTTAGACATAATGCTATTGCACACTTAATAGACTAGAGTAGAAACATAGCTTTTATATGCACCGAAAAGCCAAGAAAATTGTGTGATTCACTTTATTGTGATGTTGGCTTTACTGCAGTGGTCTGGAATCCAAACCACAATATCTCTGAGGTGAGCCTGCAACAGCAAACATGTCCATCATGCTTATTGCTAGCCAGGTGCTCTGCTGAGCTCTTCACTGGGTTTATTTCATTTAATCCTCACAACAGCCATGTGAGGAAGGACTGTGACTGTTCACATTTCCAGAAGAGGAAACTGGGGTGTAGAGAGGTTAAGTGCTAAGGCCAGACAGTCGTTATAAGGGGAAGAGTCAGATTTGCCTGCAGACAGTCTGTCTCCCCACTGGACTATGCTGGAGGGGCCGGAGGCTGAATGAGATCATGGAGGGAGAAGTGCTTTGTAAACCACAAGCAACTACTCCCAGGGAAGCAAGTCCTCCTCCTTCACCCCGGGGTGTAGCAGTCTCTCGTGCCATGTGTTAATCTATGAGACCATGGTCCTATGCATCTTCAAATATGTAAAGGAGAGTGCTGGAACCACTCCCAGAGTGATATACGGTGAAAAAATCACTATACTTAAAAAGGGTTCCTTCCAAAATATTTTCAACTGGCACATAGGTGCTAAATAAATGTATATACACTTGAATTGGATTGAATTCACGAGACAGTGCAGGTAAGCCCAGTGAGGACACCATGCTTCCTGGGAGGTGGAATCACCTTCTCCATCTAAGGCCAGGGACTCAGGTAGCACCACGGCTGCCAAGCAGAGAGCAGAGCTCTGAGAAGGGACAGCACGGAGAGATTAATGGTCTGACGGAAGAGCCTGGAGAGTGAGGACAGAGGAGCAGGAGGAAGATGGGGCCACCCAGTGTACACCTTGGGCAAGTCATCTACCTCACTGGACCTCTGCATCCTCCCTATGCTGCTGACCTTGGGTAAATCCTTTTTAGGACCCAATTTGAAAATAATTTTAAGCTTCTAGATGTTGATCACATAATGATTACATAGCTGAAGGCAATTAGGTATGAATAGCTAAATTAAATTAATTTATCACTGTTGTATCTACTATGTTCTCTTGAATGGAAGACTTGGGTTTTGGGGGTGCTTTTGTGTGCACTATCTATCTGTCTGTTTATCTAATAGAAGGGACCATGTACATCTCTGCTACTAACAACATGTTGAACAGGCAAGATACAATGCTTGTTAATTGTGCTTGCAATTTAGGGCATCAGCCAATAGATGGCATCAGCACTTTTTAAAAGTTTATGTAATATGGTAACTGTATCAGTTTTCCAGGGACTGAGGGGTTCCCAAGATGTGAGACTTTAAGTACTGAAACTGTGAAAGTCCTAAAGACAAGGCCAACTGGCCATCTTATCTGTAAGCAGTTAAAGAGCTTTCTCTTTAACCCATGTAAGGTTTTAGAATCATGCTTTTCTTATACAAAAAAGGAAGAAAGAAAAGAAAATACAATTTCAAAGCAATGTGGAGTAAATTGCTGCTCGTAAGATATGAATTGAAACTGAAAGACTTCCAGCCAAGATGCAGGCATAGGCGGACACACTGCGCCTCCTCTCACAACCAAGATTAAGGACAACAAAACTATAGAACCAAAAAAAAACACAACCAGAATGGATAGAGGATTGAATTGTACGGAAGTCCGACAACGATTCACCCAGACCAGTAAGAGGGGCGGAGTCGGCGGCTAGCAGAGAGAGGTTGCAGCGGGAAGAAGCAGTAGCTGGTGGTACTGGGCACGGTGGTTACCGAGCACAGTAAGGCAATGAGCAGACCAAGCAAGGTGCACAAGGTGGCTGACCACGGTCACACATTCGTGCACAGATAAGCCAAGCAAAAACGGGCAGCAAGATGGACTGCATAGTGCAGGGCCCCAGCTCTGGGAAATAGAGCCTAAAGGGCACCGATTGAGAACACTTTTCGGGGTAGGGGTGCCAGGAGGGAGTCCCAGCCTCATGGGAGAGTTTGTTGGAGAGACCCATGGGGTCCTAGAACGTGCACAAGCTCACCCACCCAGAAATCAGCGCCAGAACGACCCAATTTGCTTGGGGAAAGCAGCGGAGGGGACTGGAATCCGAGAGCGGAGCAGGCGCCATTGTTCCCTCTAGGACCCCACCCCCACATCTAGCATCACCACCCAGCAACTGAGTTGCCCCACCCTGGTGAACGCCGAAGGCTCTGCCCCTCGTACATAACAGCCACGACTGGACCAAAAAACAAACAAACAAACAAGGATGGCTCAAACGGGACAACAGATTGGGGCCCCAGAGCTAATTCATCTAAGTGACCAAGAGATAGCCAACCTATCAGATGCAGAGTTCAAAGCACTGGCGATTAGGAAGCTCACAGAATTGGTTGATTTTGGTCGCAAATTAGATGAACAAATGGAGGCTAGAATAAGTGAAATGAAGAAAAACCCACAGGGAACCAATAGTGATGGGAGGAAAACTGGGACTCAAATAATGGAGTGGACCAGAAGGAAGAAAGAAACAACCAAACAAAAAAGAATGAAGAAACAAGAATTAAAAAAAAAAAATGAAGAGAGGCTTAGGAACCTCCAAGACATCTTTAAACATCCCAACATCCAAATTATAGGGGTACCAGAAGGGGAAGAGGAAGAGCAACAAGTGGAAAACTTATCTGAACAAATAATAAAGGAGAACTTCCCCAATCTGGCAAAGAAAATAGACTTCCAGGAAGTCCAGGAAGCTCAGAGAGTCCCAAAGAAAGTGGACCCAAGGAGGAATACACCAAGGTACATCATAATTACATTAGCCAAGATTAAAATGAAGGAGAGAATCCTAGAAGCAGCAAGGGATAAGGGGACAGTCACCTACAAAGGAGTTCCCATCAGACTGTCAGCTGATTTCTCAAAAGAGACCTTCCAGGCAAGAAGGGGCTGGAAAGAAGTATTCCAAGTCATGAAAGTCAAGGACCTACATCCAAGATTGCTCTATCCAGCAAAGCTGTCATTTAGAATGGAAGGGAAGATAAAGTGCTTCTCAGATAAGGTCAAGTTCAAGGAGTTCATCATCACCAAGCCTT